>JSUI01006532.1:0-38937 GCA_000833645.1 Huntiella omanensis | reverse complement strand
TGGCGGGGTCAACAATAACTTCACGGTTAAAACACAACCGTCCCGCTTTCCAGCGCCCAACGTCATGTTTCACAGAATCTTCATCAGCCTACTGTCTCTTGTCATTGGACTTGTATCTATATATCTCTTCCGTCAACCCGAAATCATGCCTCCTGCTCCTCTTATCGTTCCGGCGACTACTCGCCACACGGCGACCGTGATCTTTGCCCATGGTCTTGGCGACACTGGCGCTGGATGGATCGACGTTGTACGCAACTGGAGATTACGGAGCAAGCTTAACTCGGTCAAGTTTGTCTTGCCAAATGCACCGTCGATTCCTATTACCTGCGTAGGTGGCTTTTGTAAACGTACATGGAATTATTGCTGACTTTGGCGTTGTAGAACATGGGAATGCGCATGCCGGGGTGGTTTGACATTGTAAGTCGTTCATGCAGGAGGTAACTATGAGAGCCCCCACTTACAACCTTATAGGCTAGTCTTGATGGTAGCGTCCAGTCTCTTCTTCGTCAGGAGGACGAAAGTGGTATGACGGAGACTCGCAAGTACCTTGAGTCTCTCATCAAGAAGGAAATCGACGCTGGTATCCCCGCCAACCGGATCATCATTGGTGGTTTCTCTCAGGGCGGTGCCATGGCCCTTTTGACTGGTCTTACCGGCGAGTACAAGCTTGGTGGTATCTTGGCTTTATCGTGCTGGCTGGTTCTGAGCGGAAAGTTCAAGGATATTCTTAAAGATGATCTTAAGAACACTCCTATTTTCATGGCTCACGGTACTGAAGATCCTATTGTGCGGCCCGAATTCAACAAGATGTCGCGGGACGTGTTGAAGACTTTTGACATCACGCCCGAGTTCCATGAGTATCCCATGCCTCACTCGGCTTGCCCGGAGGAGATTGACGATGTCAGCGCCTTCATGGAGAAGCTTCTTGAGCAAAGCGAATGAAGTTCATGGCCTATAAAGTTATAACGAGTGGATGAACTGTAAATGCGACAATTCCTTTCAATCCTCACACCACGTGTTCTAGCCCAATTTTATGGTCAAGTGCGATGTCGTTTTGTTGGGATTCCTTTCTTGTACTTGTGACCCTAACTTCCCATGTGACTGTCGATATATAGGGATACAATACCACCTGAAAAAGTGAACACAATTGTGGAAGCAATAAGAAAACTGACGTCATGTACAAAATATTAAGCCGCCCAAGTGAAAAGATTGATATTCGGGTGCCTAAAGTAACCCCAAATCCTGGCGTAGGGCCCTGGCTGAACAAAGTCAGCTACAACCTTGCTAACAAGGCGATTTATTCCAGCATCCATTTTGAAACATCCAACTTGGTGGTTGGCATTTCACTGATCCGTTGGAAACTAACCCAGTCTAAATAAACCAGTGGCAATAATCTCTGCCGTTAGGAACTTCCGCCCCCACATATCCAAGTAAATACTGCATCATTCTGCATCTTCAGTCAGCTACAAGCTGACAAGAACTGCAAACATCGGACTTCAAAAATGCCATAAAAGTCCGTCGCCCGCAAAATCGCCAGCCGAGTAATGAATCCGAGGTCCGTTTTGGGTAGGAACGTGCTGTAGTAGTTCTGGGGTAAAAAGCGCAAATGCCTGTTTTGGTACATGCTTTAGGCCTACACACGTAGACCCGTAAAAGCCACCAAAGTCGTAGGTTGTTCCGTCATTTTCATGGTTTGGCTAAAATCACAAGCCAAATCCGGCCACCCGTGAATTTCTTTTCTTTTGCCTTCTTCGACGGTGATCATCGTGTGCGTCAACGTCATAGATTTCCATCGTCTTTTCATCAATTGGTCATCGTTTTTCTTTCTTTTTGTTGGCTGGTTCGTTCATTCTCTCTTTATATGTGATTTTACTCTTCCTTATCGCATCGAAATCCACATTCCCTTATTTGATTTTGAAGTACCTAAAGACACTGCCAGGCGATCCTTGGAATAGGGCCCCACTGCGCAATCCAGTTATATTACAGAGCATCCGCGTTGCCTTATTGACTGTTGGCCCGGAATCTCGATTACCGAATTCGTCATCAATCACACGGTGGCCGCGTCCCCGGATTTCTCTCGACACACTGCAGTTTGCTCGTACATTCACCCCCACTCATATACACATACATCATCTGTCCTACGATCACGGTGGCACTCGCGTTTTGACAATTGCGATATCGAGGTCTGCTTGTGGCAACACCGTCAGCTCGTCGATCTCATTGTCCCCTTATACACACCAACCGAGCTTGACAATCTCAACTGAGACACGCTCTTGAAAGTTTTTACAAATCCTCTTTAGACAAGAGTCTCAAATTCTCACTTTCTTCTCCCCCGCCATCCGCCGACTTCTCGCGCCGTTTAGTCTAATCTATCTTCTGACCCTCGGACCAGGTTCTGGTGTCAATCAAACACTCGGGTCGACGACATATACCAGTTCCCCGGGACCTCTATTCTACTTTACGACATCTCACGAAATCACCCGGTCACTATGGAGGCTATCAAGCGCAAGTGCAGACCTAAGCACCAGGTGCTTGTCCTGCGCTGTTACCCGCGCATCACAAAAGGCGCAGTCGACATTAAGCCGAACTCGAGTGAGCTCAGCTATCTCCTTTTTTACGCCACTTCTCGACGCTCTAAGATCCAAAAGATTGGCGCGTTTTTGGAGAAGCGTACGGCGCACGATGTATGGCGCCAACGAGTTGGGTAAGTGCACATTTGAATTCGACTTCTGGAACGCTGCCTGACTAATAATGTACTAATAATGTGTAGAAACGTCCAAGTTACTATTCAAATCCTCGCCGCCGTTATAGAAAAGAGCCCTAAAGACCTGCCACTGATTGCGCAATGCGTTCTCCGTGTCCTCGACATAGTTCTCGATTCGAAAGACATTGTTCTTTGCGAATCTTCTATCCAACTTTTCCAGTCCTTTTGCGATCACCAGGATGCGACCTCTTTGACGGCTGACCAGGAGTACCTTGACCAGTACATTGGCATTGTGAAAAAATACACGGCACTGGCTTCGGCCAACTCCCCACATATCTCGGCTAGTCTTCCGGTTCAAATGCGCTGGAAGCACATTGGACTCGAAGCCATCAGATGTCTAGTTTCATCCGACAACATGTCGTCGGCCCAGGCCCGGCAGATCGATACGACGGTACCCGTTATACTGGAAAACCTATGGGCTGAAAATGACGTCTTTTTGGAGACGTTGGTCGCGCGAGTTGGATCAGAGGAAAAGGAGGACACAGATCGCATGTCTCGGAGGCGGCCAAGCATCGCTACGGTGCGCACATCGGAAGGCCCTTCAGAGGCGAACCCAGCATTAGCAAGCGGAACTGCAGGCGATGTGGACCGATTGGCTGAGGAGGATATTGGAGTATTGGCGCTTCAATGCTTGAAGCAAATCTATGTGGTACCGAACCGACAGCAGATACACGCAGCAACACAGTCACTTTTCCGGTTTATTGCAGAGCGCGTTTCGGCCCAGGATGTTGTGGTAACATCAGATCCCCTCAAGCACAAGGACACAGGCTGGGCGATTCGCATCTTCATCTTGATTGCGCGGTGGGCCACGGTACAAGACCGATACACAATTGTTATTACCGCCATGGATACTCTGAGCCAGACGCTTTTGACCAATGAAAACCTGGACCAGGCGTTTGCGCTCGTATGCATGGCGTCTTCTCTCCTGCGGTCCGACATCAACCTGATTGGCCTGAGTGTGATGGACGTTCTGGTTGGCTTGATGCAGTTCCTGAAGCGCATCGTGCGACTCCCCGAGGTGGTTCCTGACGCCAAAGACGATCCAGCCGTCAAGTCGGTTGCACAGAAGAAGCGCGAGCTGCTGGAAAAGGTACAAATCTGCATCGGTGGCCTGGCTACGCATATATATTATGCTGATCAAATCTCTGACATGGTTTTGGCCCTGTTAATCCGCCTTAAGCCGGCTAAGCCATCATTGACGCTAAACCCATCACCGACCAACGAAGGTTACGAAGGTGAAGTGGCTGTCTCGAAGCACGCTTCAGCTGTTGAGGTCAACAGCGACGGCCACGCTGCTAGCGAGTCATACTTTGTAACCAACCAGGGTCGTATCGTGGCTTTGAAGGCGATCAAGGAGATCTTTTTGGTGGCCAACCCCACGGTCCGTCCGTCCACCAAAACAACGCTTACCCGCAACAAGGTGCCCATTATGGTATGGGAGGGCACCCACTGGCTGCTGCGGGACACCGACGGCCAGGTGCGTAAGGCATATGTTGATGCCTTTAGTGCGTGGTTAGACAAGGAGACCATAGCTGATGACTCTCGGGCGCAGGAAGACTCTTTCTGGCAGCGTTCATCTCCACTCAAGTCCGTGAGTACTGTTCATGGACGCAGGGCTGTCTCAACGATGAACACTAGAGACTCACTGCCCATGCACAACGGGTCTCGCTTCTTGCAGATGATCCACCTCGCTGTGTATGACAATGCACTGCAGTATGTGGATTTCGAAACAGACTTTTTGTTACTGCATGTATTGTTGAGCAAGATGGTACTTCGCCTTGGCGTCAACGCTGCCCGTTTTGGTCTCCCAATGATCTTCCGGTTGCAGGAGGATATTTTGGAGGTCGACCCTCCGGTACACAAGGTACGGATTGGCTGTCTGTGCCACGGTTACTTCTGGGCTGTCACAGAGAAGTTCAGTATTCAGAATTCCGTCGTGGGACAAGCTATTGGTAATGAAGTGTCTCGTCGGCGTAGCAAGCATTTCTGGATTGAAGGTCTTAATGTTCCGCCATCTGCTGTTGAGCTTTGTGGTACCCCAGGTCTTCCCCGTCCACAGCCCCGAATGCCCCTTGAAGAGATTGAATTCGAGGCTTTGTTGCCGTTTGATGACCGTCTCACTTTGATTGAGGTCATGGCTCAGAGTTATGAGCTCTCTATTCGGATCCCTCCCAATAGCCCTTCGGCTATGGGTGGACGCGACTCTCTCCCGCCACCAAGTAAAGTTCCCGTGAGCACTGGGCTCGAGGGACTCTCAGATGAAGAAAAGGAGCTGCCAGCTGTCATTCGCGAACAGCTTCTCACCGAGTGGACGCGTGAGATGGCGCTAATTGCCATGCAGGCTTCCAGCAAGAGTATTTCGCTCAATGGATCTCGTACCAATGGGTCGACCAAGCATCGGGTTGTCATTAATGGTGGCAGCCATTTGCCCCCATCTCCTCGCGGAAGTAACCCAGCAAACACGAGGCCAACCTCTAGCAATGGAGGCCCCAACAACGGATTGATGCCCACGAAGCAGCGCAAGAATAGTGTACGGAGCATTTCGCGGGCGCGGTCGGCGTCCAGCAGAGGTTACGTCACCTCGGTCGATCAGCTAAAGCAAGTCTTATCAGGCCAGCCAGTGACTGCTGTTGCCTCTAGGGCTGGACGGAAGACGGCCGACTCGGATGACGGAGAGTCGGAGAGTATGGTCAGCTTTGAACTGACACCATCTGAGGCTAGTTACAACCCAATGGGATTCAACGCCGATGCGGCGGATGGTGGATACGGCTATCTCTCTAAGACGTCGTTGGCACGGACTGGTTCTCGTGGTTCGCGAGGATCTAGAGGATCGGGCGTTGCCCTTCCGCTAATCATGAACCCTACCGGCGGGATCAATGGCATGGAAGGACCAAGAGTTGCAGTTGATGAGGCCGTTGAGCCTAATGTGCCAACGGAGATCCCACCAGTACCTCCACTTCCTAAGCTCACTTCCGGTGCAGACAATCTTTCAGTCCGCGATGGTAACGACCTCAGGTCACCTTCTGCCGGGAGCTATCGTGTCGGATCAGTGCGTAAAGGCGTTAGGAGTCGCAATGGCACTATCGGTGCGGATAGCTTGAAGGGACTGGATAATGGGGTTGACTTGCAAAATCTGCTTAACCATATTCCGTCTAGAACGGGCGAGTTGAGCCTTGGTAGTGGTGGCCGGCCGCCATATTAATAGGGCGGATTCCTTGATTTATATGCATTTAACGTTTGGGCCGGAACCTTTCTTTTTTGTTTGATTTTTTTTTTGTTTCCTTTGTTTTGTTTTCTGCTGTTGCAAGCGGGTACTTTGTTTCTTTTGTAGTAGTTGGTCATTTCAAATTAATAGACTTGTTCGACTGTCAAATTGTTAGTTTTTGTGATAATTTGGATATGAATTTTGTAGATGCTCTACTCTGATGGGAGCTTACATGTTAAGTGCTTAGTCATCGGCCCCCACTTTGGATAAGCCAGGGTTTGTAATTCACTTGCGAAACGTGGGACTTTGCGACAACGACAGTTGTATCTCGGATCTCATCAACGACAATGGCAACCTTACGATTCACCCCTATATTCCGGCCCATTGTTCGGGTCGTCCCGGCTTGCGGTGTCCGGGCCATCCACACGGCTCCCCCCTCGGCCGCATCTGTTTCCCCCCTTCTCGGCACTGGACCCCCTCCAGAGCCACCGGTGGCTGTCCCTTCGGCGGAGAAAGCCGCCGCCATGACGAGAGTTGCTAGACGGAGAAAACAGGCGGCTATGTTGTCGGAGGCTAAGCGGATTCGGGGACTGAGTGGGGATAAACTTGTTCAAAGACGGTTTTGGAAGGAGGTTTTGGTGGGCGGGGAGAGTAAGTTTGGAGATTGACGGAGGTTTTGAGGAATTTGCTTGCTAACTAGGGATAGGTGAGGGTGATTATCTTGTTAAGTTGGATCATAGAACGGTTAGACATCCTACTAGTAAACAGCCGATTCCAATTCCTGAGGGGAAGGCGCCGTTGGCTATTGCGATGGCGGTGGAGTGGGATCAGTTGATGGAGAATACGGATACTAACAAGGGGCATCTGTTACCGTTGACGTCTCTTACGTGCCGTGCGTTGGATATTGCTGCCGATGATGCGTCGGGGAATCCTACGGTGAGAGAAGGGTTAGTCTCGCTTTTACTCAAGTACCTTGATACTGATAGTATCCTATGCTGGGCACCGGAGGGTGAATTGGACTTGAAAGAGGGCGTGAAGACTCTTAGGGAAGTTCAGAAGGAGGCGGCAACCGAGGTAATCAACTGGCTATCAACACACCTATGGCCCGGCATCGAAATCATCCCCGTCCTCTCGTCAACATCCATCTTCCCCGCCAAACAACCGGGTGAAACTCGCGCGCGGATTGAAGCGTGGACTCGTGGGTTAGATGCGTGGGATCTCGCGGGGTTGGAAAGAGCGGTTATCACGGGGAAGAGTTTCCTTATTGCGGCGAGACTTATTGCTGAGTGGAGTGGAAATGATGTTGGTCGGATTGGTGAGGGGAGGGCTTGGGGAGCTAATGAGGCGGCGAAGGTTGCTAGTTTGGAGGTGGATTGGCAGATTGGGAGATGGGGTGAGGTTGAAGATACTCATGATGTTGAGAAGAGGGATACTAGGAGACACTATGGAAGTGTCGTTTTGCTGGTTGCTGGGCCGTCCAAGTAGGATGTCTTGGCATCATAACCCCGGCATTATGTCTATCTCAACCTCTCGGGATACAAGACAAGATGTACATTACTCTGTATAATATATTCATTCCATCTACACATACCCCCGATGCCCCGGCCTCTAACCAGCCCGATGGATCACCCCATAAAAATCACTCCATAAACCCTAAAAAGTCCAGGTCAGCAAAATCAAACCCACTCCGATTTGCGGCTTACATCGGTCCTGTAAATTCAGCACTCGTGGGGCAATCCAATGACGTGAATTAGTGGACTGACAGGCGCTAAATGTCTCCCGATTGGGATTTACCTCGCTGACTCAGTCCAGTATCAAGGGCACGATATATATATTCGTCTCTCTCGCACATCGTTAGATCCCGTACCTTTCGGTATATCGCCCCCAAACCACAAAATGTCTTCCTACCCCATCAAGAACGTCGGTTCGTCTTCCCAATCCCCGTGGAAATCCCCCAAGCTAACAGATCTGAACTAGGCGTCCTCGGCTGCACCGGGTCCGTTGGCCAGAGATTCATTCTTTTGTTACAGGAACACCCATTCCTTAAGCTGCACGCCGTCGGTGCTTCTCCTGCCTCCGCGGGAAAGAAATATAAGGATGCTGTGAAGTGGAAACAGGCGGTTCCTATCGGACCGGCTGGTGACCTTGTTGTTCGGTCGTGCAAGGCTGAGGAGTTTGCGGATTGCGAGATTGTATTTTCTGGGTTGAATGCGGATGTTGCTGGTGACGTTGGTAAGTTCCTTTTTTGTGGTTTGGGTGTGTGTGTGTGTTACACGGATTAAACTAACATGTGGATATCATGTAGAGTCTGAGTTCCGCCAGGCCAATATCGCCGTATTCTCCAACGCTAAGAACTTCCGTCGCGACCCTCTTGTTCCCCTCGTCGTTCCCACCGTTAACCTGGCGCACATGGACCTTATTGCGCACCAGCGCAAGACTCTCGGCTTGGAAAAGGGTTTCCTCGTATGCAACAGTAACTGCGCTGTAATCGGACTCGTCATCCCCTTTGCCGCTCTCCAGGCTAAATTCGGCCCTGTCGATACCGTCTCCGTGGTCACCATGCAGGCTGTTTCTGGTGCGGGATACCCGGGTGTTTCGTCGATGGATATGATTGATAATGTAGTTCCTTTTATTTCCGGCGAGGAGGATAAGTTGGAGACTGAGGCGCAGAAGATTCTGGGTTCTTTGAACGCCGATGCTACCGCTTTTGAAAACCAGGCTGGTCTTCGGGTCTCGGCTCACTGTAACCGTGTTCCCGTTCTGGATGGACATACCGCGTGCGTGTCCCTTCGCTTCGCTAATAGACCTGCTCCTTCGGCTGAGCAGGTTAAGCAGGCTATGCGCGAGTACGTCTCGGAGGCTTCTAAGCTGGGTTGCCCTAGTGCCCCTGCTGAGTCGATTGTGGTCTTTGATGAACCTGATCGCCCGCAGCCTCGGTTGGACCGTAACTTGTACAATGGGTATGGTATCAGTGTTGGTCGTGTCCGTGAGGATGAGACTGGTATCTTTGATATCAAGTTCGTTGCGCTGTCTCACAACACTGTCATTGGTGCGGCTGGTTCTTCGATTCTTAACGCTGAGGCGGCTGTTATCAAGGGTTTCGTGTAAGAAGTGTACATATGTATGATTACAAAATATAAGTTGTCTTTGTCTGTCTCTATCTACTGTAAAAAGCGCTTCAAATTGGCTCCGATATTCTTGAGATCCAATAAGAATGTGTCATGTCCAAACATACTCATTTCCTCCGTCAATTCAAAGAATTCCACGTCCTTGTTACCCGCTGCTTTCAACGCCTCGGCAACTTCCTTTTGTTGCCAACTCGGGAAGAGAATATCACTTGCCACGCCCATCACCAATGTCTTGGTATCCTTCAACGCACCAAGGCCTTCAACCAGGTCTCTTGGTGGACCGCTCTCCGCCTCACCCTGTTTCGTCGACGCTTCGGTCTCCTTGTATGGCGTCTTGGGTAACGTCAAGGTGCACGAGGCAGATTCTTCTGGTGTTTCGTCACCGGCGGCAATCCGCTTGGCTTTCTCGGCGCGACGGGCGGCGGTTGCTGACATGTATGTAGAACCAAGGTCGAATAGATCCATGGCTTTGCTAACGTATAACATACTGTTGGGATCATAGGTGAGACAGAACTTCTCGCCGGCATGGTCGAGGTATGTCTCGATGAGGAAGTCGGGGCATAGAGCGGGTGGCTTGGATGGGTCGGCGCGACGACGACCGAATCGGAGTTCCCATTCAGGTCCGGAGCGGTATGTCACCGTGGCGATCTCACGGGCGAGTTTCATCCCGGCGTGTGGTGGTACCCGACCATAGTAGAACCCACGGTTCCAGTTAGGATCCATCATGAGAACTTGACGCTGGGTATGGCGCATGGCAATACTGTATGGATGAGACCGCGCACAGCCAGAAATACTAACGATGCGGGGAACCCGCTCGGGGAAAAGAACACCCGCGGCAAGAGACTGCATACCACCCATGGAAGAACCAACTGAGGCGTAAAGCTTGTTAATGGAAAGGTGGTCGAGAAGGCGGAATTGCGCGCGAACCATGTCTTGGATGGTGACGATGGGGAAGCGGGTTGCGTAGCGGGCGCCGTCGGCGGGGTCGATTGAGGAGGGGCCGGTGGATCCGAAGCAGCCGCCGATTACGTTGGTGCAAATTACAAAGTACTTGTCGGTATCAATTGGTCTTCCAGGACCAATGAACTTCTCCCACCAACCGGGCTGGCTATTCGCCTCGGTAGAATGCGCATGCGACGAGGCAGATAACCCCGTATGCAACAAAATCGCATTAGACCTATCGGCGTTCAACGTACCCCATGTCTCATAGGCGATTTCAAACTCGGGCAATACACCACCCCAATCCAGAAGTAACGGCTCAGCTGAATGGAACTTCTCTGTCGCTCCAACGGTATACGAGGGTTCAGGACCCGAGGCGACACTGGCGGAGAGAGTCGCGCTGCGGCTTTCAAGCTTGTCGAGACATGGGAAGGCCATGGCGGGGTTACTTGCGGGGGCGGCCGCGGGGGCCGGGGCCGGGGCGGGAGTGGCGGCGCTTGAGGATGGGGATTTATGGGTGAAGGGACGGATGCATACGGGGCGGATGGTGACCGGGGCCAGCCGGGTGGCGATCCGCTTGGTGGTTGCCCGGGAGAGCATGGCGAGCGGAGTGGAGTTGCGGATGTGGAAAAATTAACTGTGAAAAATGGATATGTCGTTGTAGATTCAGTGAGTGAGCGAGGTCAGGTAACTACCGAATAACGAATCAAGAAGAAGTAAAAAAGAAAAGAAATGAAAACTTATACTAATGAAAAAGAGCAATTACATTAGCCCACATATCTGACACAACCATTGTCTATATAGTCTAGGCCCGCTCTCAATGATGCCATTACTTGCATCAATCGGTATTAGTCAAGATCCTAGTCGCCGGAGAGCTTTACAACAACTTGATTTATGGCGTAATTTCACGTGCCCTAGATCTTTAGGGTTTCCCGCCGACCTCGGGTTTCCATGGATTTCACGGGAAAGAAAAGACTATACATATATGAATCGGCGAATTGGATGGGTCGACAAATGATCAAGGCAATGTTACACGGACAATTTAAAGCAACTAGACAGCCCAAAATACCTCGACTGATACCTCTGAAATGATATTGCGCCATCCGCCGAAACGCGCCTTGGCCCATACGGTGATGACATCGCCGACTTGTAAACTGCGCACCCAGTCTCCGGTCAAAGTGCCCTTCCCCGATCCGTTCCAGTCAGCTTCAACGTCAGCCTCAGAGCCAAGTGGCGCGTTATCATCCGCTCGCCAGGTAATGATGTGTGTTTTCGCTTCGGGGTTGGCTTGGCGGTTCCTCTGGATGTTATATTGCGATCCCGGGGAATCGGGGATATCCAGCGCCGTGCCGTCTTCTTCCTGGTCTTGTAATCTGAGGGGAAGGACGGTACGAAGTCTGCATGCGGTGAAGGTTTCGCCGAAATAGGTGGGTAGTTGATCGTGGGTACAGGTTCCATTCTTCTGTTTTTCGAGACATTCGGTTTCAGAGAATCGTTCGATTCCTACGTCAAACCAGGTCCAGGAACCGGAATACTCGGAGGATCCGGGATCTCGCCGGTGACTGGCCCAGCCCTGGTCGCGACTACGCAGAGTGAAAACTACCTTGCGCACAGGATGAGATCCTGACGGAGGTGTTGTGGAGAGTAACTCGTTGAAAGCGCGGGGACTTTGTAGTTTGTCATTGGGCATGACGGGTTGAGGGGGTGGCATTTGGGTCCAGTATTGGTCCGGTAGATCGGTTGTACGGAGGCCGATGGGGGCTGAACGGAGCTATTGGGTTCAACGNATCCGGGATCTCGCCGGTGACTGGCCCAGCCCTGGTCGCGACTACGCAGAGTGAAAACTACCTTGCGCACAGGATGAGATCCTGACGGAGGTGTTGTGGAGAGTAACTCGTTGAAAGCGCGGGGACTCTGTAGTTTGTCATTGGGCATGACGGGTTGAGGGGGTGGCATTTGGGTCCAGTATTGGTCCGGTAGATCGGTTGTACGGAGACCGATGGGGGCTGAACGGAGCTATTGGGTTCAACGGCGAAGTGGTTAGTATCGCGGTATACGTGGAAAGTATGTCCGAGCTTCATGGTCACCCCACTTTCGTCGGCGAAAAGGTCTCCATAACGGCGATGTCATGCGGGGGATGAATGTACTTACCACAATCTTGGTACCATTCCCGTTGGTGATGTTTGTAACAATTACATTCCCCGAGAAGCCAACTTTTGAACTTCCCCAATATTCTGCATGATCCATAACTTGATCAACCAACTCCATAGGTAATTTACTCAACAAAGCATTTCTCGCAGCCGTCATATCATCGTCGGCGCCTGTATCCGCGGGTGAGTTGGGATGGTCGTTCATGATTGGTTCTTGTTGGTTTCTAGCAAAGTTATTGAATAAGTCGGGTTCGTACCAAGGGATAGTTAGATATTGACGGAGACGTTGTGCGGCAGATGGTCTTTCAATGTCGTCTTCACCAAACATTTCATTATCGGACATTTCAAAAGAAGAAAAAAGAAGAGATCAAGGGTAGGACAAATGCGGTTTAAGCAATGGGCTTTAGGCGTGGCAATGCTGGGGTTCAGTGGGCTGAATCGTAGCTGGTGATAAATCATGTGTGCCGTGTATCCCAAGTTATATGCTGTGCGCTAGTCAGGCAGGCAGTCATCTTGATGATTCTGACAACGTCATTGTGAGGCCCAAACGTAGTTAGAGCGGGGTATTTTGTCGGACAAGAGGTTGTCGGATTTGACTTTTAGGCTCACGATTTTGTTGGTTGGTCTGGTGGCTTGTGTGGTGGTCGCTTGGCTGTAGGCTTATTTTCGCTTGGTTTAGTCGGTGATGTCATTGATGATGCAGTTGACAAGGGTTTAGCGGGGTCGATTGGGTTGATGAAGAATACATGGAATCAGGAGAGGTTCCGAGAATCCTACCCGATTATACGGTATGACGAAGGCGGATGAAGGTGTATATTACAAAAGCCTTATGGCGTCACACTCGTGGTATTGCTTTTGGGTTAATCTGCATTTATGCGACGTTATCTATCAAAGAGGGGTGGGACGTTAACCCTGTAAGATGGCTGACTATCTAGACGATGCGGAATCTACGAGCAACCTCGATACCCTCGGCTAAAGTGCCAACACGACCATCAATAGCGTAGCCTTCGCGTTCGTAACGTTCAATCTCGGAAGCAAGATCCTTGAGAGGGACGAAAAAGGTCTCGATGAATTCTGAATCATCAAGGTTCTGCGTGGGGTTCAAGTTCTCGGGAGCGTTAGGATCAATCTTGACATGTACAGTCTTCTGGTTGGTGTTGCAGAACCCAGGATCTAAAGAAATCTCATTAATAACAAGCCACTCATCCCAAAGCAATACCAACTTACCACTATACGCAACAGGGGCACTAAACAGGACAGTCCCGGTATATCCCGTCTCCTCCTTCAACTCACGCAAAGCCGCCTCCTCAGGCGTCTCCCCGGCATCCATTAAACCAGCGGGAATCTCAATAGTCACGCGAGCCAACGGAGGTCTATACTGCTTCTGCAGCATGATTTCAGGACCGGTAGGACGTTCAATGATGGCGATGACACCAACGCCGTCAAGAGTGCTGTTTTCGGGACGAGTGGTACGCTCGGCGAATTCCCAGTCGCGTTTGACGCCGTTGGGGTCGGTGTAGTTGACTCTGGAGTTGTTAGGTGGGGTGGAGATTAGGTGTGTAGGTAGAAGACTTACTTCTTAAGACGGGTCCATTTGGCTTCCTCGAAGGGCTGGAATGTGTCAGTTAAGAGCTACGTGTGACGATAAGTCAACGGGTCGATTAGACGTACAAGATCCTCGTAGGAAATATGCTTGGAATCGTAAACAGACATTTTGGAGTAATTGTGAAGATGAAATAAAGAGAGTGAATTTGTAAATGTGAGGCTGTTTAAATATATGGTACGTCGTACACATGTATAAATCGGACTTGCTGCGGAGTGTACAGGACAGAATCCACTAAACAGGGCACGCTTCATCACTGTATAAATATCAAAGTATCATATGTTGACTTGTACAATACCAATTCTAGTTTGACCAACAAAATTCTTCTAAGATAAGCAGTGATTACTTGATTCATAAATTATTCACATGACTTTAATCTAAATAGAACCATTCATTAAACATGCCATCATGAACTAACAAAAACTCAAAGACCAAAGACTATGATGAAACCCTAGCTTTGACAAAACCAACCCTATTATACCAAGAGAAACCAAGAAAACAAAAAACACCCAAAACACGTTTGCCTGTAAATGCGCACAACAAAACTACGTATGTCTAGCAGCGGCCGCGGCAAACTGCTCAGCCTGTAATCTTTCCAACTCTTCTAACGATAACCCCGTAGAAGCGAGTTTATTTCCCTTCTTTTCGCGACCTTTTAGTGCATCTTTATGTTCATTTGCAGCCTCCAAGACGGCGGGGACATAACTCTGGAAGCCAAGTTGTTCCAGGGCCTTGGTAATATGATCGGTCGCAATAGTCTTCTTTGCTTCCTTTTCGGAAATCTCGTTGGCTTCGGATGAGACGAGGGTGATAAACTCGACGCAGCATTCAATCAAAAGGTCGCGAGACTCTTTACTGAAGGAGAGACCGGCTGTCGGGGCGAGAATCTCACCAACAATCTTTTGTACGGTGGCTTTGGGGAGACTGAGGTCGTCGTTGGCACCTTGGGTTGTGGCGTTTTGTTAGTGGGGGGTGAAGCCTAATACGGGGATAAGTCTGTGGCGTACATACTGTGAAATTCATGGTCGGACATGGTGAATGTAGTGTATTTATAGGCGACGACGAGTGTCAGTTGAAAAGAAACAAAAAAAGTATGTTGTTATTGTCGATATTATTAAGATTTTAAAGGAATGAATATAGATGATGAGATGATTTGATGAAGACGAAAAATTGGTCTTTTTTTCTGTAGGTTATGTTGTTGTCGTAGGTCGGGTGATTCCGTCTGGAAAGTTGGCGCAAAATGGAGGAGCTTTGGCTTGTGATCTGAGGGTTGAAGCTGCGGACTTGCTGAATATTTATGTTTCTACAATGACTAGCGCCTGGCGTAAAAAAGTCATAAGCTTAGGCTAGATGTTTAAAGACAGGGGTCCCTAGAAAAATGTTGGAATGATATCATGGGTTTGATAGGGTTAATTGGGGTTTAGATGTGGTTACAAAGGGGAGACGATGAAGACGATGACATGTAGGTGACACAATTGGACGTATATTGATTAGAAAGAGTTTGATTTATGATCAAGTCGCATAGACGATGTAGTTTTACTCTTACAACTCTTTAAACAACAAAGAAAGTCTTTGAATAGTCCAATCCATCGTCATATGTCATACATTCCGACGCGTTCCAGCTCCGGATACAGTACTTTCTTGACAACCATTATAAGCAGCCAGCCCCACAAACGATAAGACTGTCCCCACAAAAAAGTCAAGATAGTAAGGTGGGTCAACTTTTTTCCAAAGCAATATAAATTCATCATCTCGCGCTTCATTTCTCCAAACTCTCCTTCTTCCTTTCAACACAATTTGTTCAGCTCTTCATTGAGGCTGAGGGAGAGACAGACCACAACGCATACAAGGCTTAAAACATGCTTCAATCAAGCTGCCATCACGTTGTGCTGTCTCTCCCATACAAACTGCTTGGTAAGTTTTCATCGCCACTTTTTCACGATTCTTCACCCTTTACCCCCTTTCTATGATGAATAAGTTGTCGCCCCAGGCTTATGGAGGTTTCTGCCTCGATGCTGATTGACTTGTCTATGCCAAACGACGTATCTGATTTTTCACCCTTCATCTCTTTTTGCTACTCAACTTTTGTATTTGAGGCTGTACGCTAACTAGAGATTCAGTATTGTAGATTTTCTTTCGCGTCGTTTAATTTGACCATAATAGAATGTATGTTTGTCTTTTGTCAATTTCCCTTTTACCTGTCTGTCAAAATGATGCATAAACATTTCGTGCTTTCCGAATTTATATGTGGAATATCTCTTTTTTTTCATCTTTCGCCTGATTTTTGACGTTTCTTTCTTGATCTGCAACTTTCATGTAATCTTGGAACCTTTTCACTAACTGGTACCGAAGTTTAGGAATGCAGCCTATACCCATATATAAATGTGTACATATGTACAAAACTTAATCTTAATTGAACATCTTTCCTACAAACAAGTCCATCTACGAATTGTATTCCGACAATACGTCATCCGTGATTCTAATGTCATGTTAGCCACAACGTACATTTGATATAGGCGACATGTGCCAATATTGTGGTTTGTCTTCTTTGACACTTACCTGTAGGATTTCCCGTCAAGACTAGCATCAGCTTTTGACACAATCTTCGCGACCACTCCGCCAACCCATTCAGGCTTAAGAAGCTTATCATCTTCATACAGTCCTGTAAATTTCTTGTGCTGTTCCGAATCCATGGTATCGGTCGCGCGAATCACAGTCTGCATATCTGTCGCCACGACACCCGGCGCCAATGCAAAGCTCGTCACATCTTGTTCCTCCGCACTAATGTGGGCTGAGATGGATGTCAAAGCAGCCTTGGCTGTACCATACGCACTCCAAGCGATATACGGCTTGTTAGCAGCACCAGATGAAATCCAAAGAATCATCCCCTTGGTCTTTCTCAACTCGGGAATCGCAGCTTGGGCCTACAGTTTATCGTTAGATGCGGGGTTGGAATGCTTGGGCAACATACCCCTCTTTTAGGGAGAGACGGCGAGACAGAATAGACTTACCAGAACCAAACCACTAAACACATTCGTCTCAAAAGAGGCCTTCCATTCGATCATTGAGACATCAGCTACGCGGCCAAGAGGTTCAATGACGCCATGGTTGACAACCAAGCCATGAAGATTTCCAAAAGTGTCGATAGCTAGCCGGACAAGCTTAGTAGCTAACTATAAGTGACGATAAAGAATGTCAGCTGCGCGGATTACTTATCCCATCACATGATTCCCGGCGTAACGGGCCTCAAAAGCGTGGGGGGGTATCAAAGGTGCTCACCGAATCATCATTGGCAAGATCGCCGGCAAGAAATGCGGTTTGTCCGGGATAACTTTCTTTCAAAGCCTCCAGAGCAGCTTGGTTTCGAGCTGTGATGACCACGTTGTGTCCTGCGACGAGAAGCGCTTTGGCGGTGGCAAAACCGATACCGCGACTGGCGCCGGTTACTAGGATTGTACGGGATGACATCGTTGATTTGTCAAAGTTATCGTGGCGATGAAGGGCTGGGTTGGAAAAAAAAGATGACCTTTTTGTTGTCTGTGATGTCAATGTGCTGATTATGCTCAATAATAGGGTTAAACCCGTAGCTTGATATGACTTTCTTGTTTCCCGGCATGTCGGTACATACATACTCGACTGCGATAGTATTATGTGCTGAAAGTACCGTTGTCAAATCGAGTAGTGTTCCGCGAACCCAAAGAAGATAACGGCCATAACTGGATAGATCGTAGTTTACGGGGGACCTAGAAATATGTGATATCTCATACACACATGCACATATTGACGATTAGATGGTCCTGTCCGTCACAAGGGATTGGACAACCTACTGCCATACAAGATGCGGGAGGGATAGTGGGGGTCAGCGGGTACCTCATTGAGTCTGCCCAGGCGGCTTTGGGATAGACATGTGATATCGCAAATCAAGAAGTGAGTAAGTCGTCTTGTACAAGCCCCATGGAAGAGAAGAAGATGTCGACAAAGTATACTGATCGATAAATGTTGGTAAATTTTAAAGAAAAAGTATATAAGAACCAGATACATACCCTTTAGTTAGACATATTCAACAACATAAACTATCATCTTGCACTTACAACTCTCGCGTTTACATATACAATCTCACGATCTATCAACATGGCTGACTCTAGAAAGACCCTCAAGCAAACTAGCGGCCCTAAGCGCCCCATTATCACTCCATTAACAGACCCAGCAAGCAGTGATAAGTAAGTTCATTCCCGAGGTCTTATACATGACGTCATATACTTACACTACAAACTCGACAGCTTCGGCACCGAGAAGCTCACGATGCCTAACCGGAGAGGTTCAAAACGCACCTCGCAAGTCCCGAAGAAGTCCCAAAACCAAAACAACAAGTCATCGTCATAAGTCTTTGTAACTGGGCACTTTCATAGTCACACCTGCCATCGGTGACATATTGCGTTTTTGTTTCCGTTATCTAGATTGCCTTGCTGCTTCCTTGTTCTTTTCTTGTTCTTTTTGTTGTTCTCTTCGTTATTGTTCTTTCAACATGTACATACAAACGAAAACCGAAAAAAAACATTGCGCCGACTATACACTCTTGACACTCGCGAGTCAAACTTTCAACAATCATCTCATTAGCAAACAAACAACAGAAGTCCATTTCGAGTCTGCAAACCATGCGCGACATAGATTCCACCCCATTACATCGTCGACACCGACCTTCATCCCACATCACAGGCTTAAGACTAAATTTACCGTCATGTCTATATATATCTTTGCATCGCGCATTCCGACCTTTAGTCGGAGGATGATATAGACATCTTAGATTGTTCATCACATTCCATATACAGAAAATATGACTCCTTCACAGAATGATTCCGATACTCCAAATCAGCAACATGTCCCGACGTCTACCACCGGCGGCGTCCCGGAAAACCAGGGACAACAAAGCCAACAACCTACGAACGAAGTGAATACGCAACCACCGGGTTCACAACAACAGGAATATAACATCACTATCGATGCTGAGGCTGAACAAATCTTCCAACATGGGCTTGAAGCCTTGGCCCAGGCTACACGGGATGCTGATGGCCAGCAAGTAGACCAGGCCAATCGATTTGGGGACTATAGTTCCGCTGATGCAGCGAGTATTGCTGAGAGTCAACGTCTGATGGAGATGCATCGCGCGGGGGATATGCAGACGCTCCTTGCTGAATCTTGGGCTGATCTAAGACGAATGGCTCTCACTGGTGGGCACATGATTCCACAAGAAGCGCAAAATACTACTAATGCGATGACATCTACGGTAAGTTACTTTGAGCTATTCATCTCTTTATCTCCGGGGACTAACACATACTACAGACCTTTCAGCAGCAGCCAGTGTCTACTCCGGCGACTATCCCACCTGCTACCAATCCAGGAGAAGTTTCTACTGTAGATGCGACACAACTTGGCTCCGCCGAAGTGAACTCCGCCACCGACAATTCATCAATGCCCGCGCTTTCAGGTATAGATAGCAGCGAGTTTGAGTTCTTGACACAATTTCCTCCGGGCTTTGACTTTCTCAGCACGATAGATACTTCTGCACCTATGGATAGTAACGAAGTATCTATGGACATGACTCTGGGCATCCCCAATGCAAATGTTCAATCTGCTACCCAACTCCAGAACTTTGATTTATTTGGTCAGAACATGGGCCTTCCTCCTACAACAAATGGGCTGGTACCGCAGTCACAGCCAGTCCCGGGCGAATCTGGCCTTCCTCCACAGATTGACGAATCTCCAGGTGAACAGCGCGCCGTAGAAGAATTGTTACGGGATGTGTTACCTTACGTTAATATGACTCAGGAAGTTCCGGTGGTCCAGACGGGAGACCAGTATGACCCTACAAGCGACTATGAATCAGTCCAAACAACTAGCGAGCAGTCGGTTCCAGTACCATCAGGGCCTCTTGATGATACTCTGGTACAGTCAGAGACAGGCAATGTATCCACCCTGAACCCACCAGCAAAGGATGCTTGTCTGCCGCTCGGCGCCCAGCAAACTTCACCACCACAGTCTGTTCAGCCTTTGGCGGGTAACATGAACGTAGCTCAAGGCAATCGGTCTGGTCAGACGGTACCTCATGAGTTTGCAATTCCTTTGCCCGAGGCTCCAAGGATGACCACGAGCCAAAATGTCCCAGGAAATCAGTCTGGGCAGCAGGCATCTCATGAGTTTGCGATTCCTTTGCCCGAAGCTCCTAGGACCACCACGGCTCAGAATCCTTCTGGAAATCAACCTGGACAGCAGGCATCTCACCAGTTTGCAATCCCTTTGCCCCGAGCCCCAAGGATCACCACAAGCCAAAATGTTCCTGAAAGCCAAAGTGGACGACCGGCATCTCATGAGTTTGCGATTCCTTTGCCTGAAGCCCCGAGAACTATGGCGAGTCAGAGCGTTCCTGGAAACCAAAGTGGACAGCCCGCTTCTCATGAGTTTGCGATCCCTTTGCCCGAAACTCCTAGGACCACCACGACTCAGAATGCTTCCGGGAATCAACCTGGACAACCGGTGTCTCACGAGTTTGCAATTCCTTTGCCTGAAGTCCCTCGAACTATGAGTCAAAGTAGTTCTGGAAACCAACATGGACAACAGACAGCTGGCCAGTATGAAAATCCGTATCAGGCCTTATTGGACCGGATGGCACAGGAAATTACCACTCAAACTCTACAAGCACAATCTGTACAACCTGCAACACACGCTTTTGCCATTCCTCTTCCCACTCTTCCAGCTGCGAATACCCAACAGAGTACCCCGGGCTCTCAACATGTACAGCCGGTATCTCTCCAACCCAGTCACAGTCTCCCGATTCTTCCAGGCCCGGCCGGGAATCAGAACACTGCCGGTTCTATGGGTCCGCCTCCAAGACCACAGGTGACCGAGAGTCCTCACGTTCCTCAAACTACTGCACCACAGAATGTCAGTATACCAACGAATGACGCTATTACGAATATTCCCCCACCAGTACCGGAAATATCACTACCGACCGTGGAGTCGACCCTTTCACCGGCTATTTCTCAACCTACTGTTTTTGCGTCTCAACCAACGTTGGCTCCTTCAAACGTGCCACAGCAGCTTGTTTCGAACGCTAGTTATACACACGCAACCGCTCAAACAAACCCAGGTCAAGTTCCACTGGAACAGACAGGATACATGGAAGCCACCACTTTTGGAAACAACCAACAAACATTTGACGGAATGGGAAACTATATGATTCCCCAGCAGAACACGCAAGTAACTTCATACCTGTCTGGCGCGGGACAGCAGGAACTAGGCAATACGCAACAGGGCCTGAACCAGCTGCATAGTGCATCCGATCAGGCCGCACCAACGCCAGAGAACCCGGATAGACTGAAAGATGTTCACTTTTGTGGTTGCTTCCAGACCCGTAACGGCGGCTATTTTGGCCTTCGTCAAGTGGATTTACCGCTGGATGGCACATTTTCGATGGATAATAAGATGTTGCCAAGTTACGCGGACGGGCATTTCAACAGCTGTGCTTTCCAAGTGATTGACGCCAAAAGGTTGGCAGTTTCTATTATTGTGGGCAGATCCCAGAACTACCTGTATCTGTTCAGTAACCCGTACATGTGGGATCATACTGCGTTTGCTCGATGGAATCCAGACTTTCGTACTCTTCCTAAACGCCAACTTATCGGTGGTCTGGAATTTATCACGATGGTATCAGCAAACAATCCCGACCGCTCTATTGAATTCATCGACAACCCTGAAGGTAGACAATCTGAACCGACAGAATCACTGCCAACACATACTCTGCCTCACATTCCTATCCAGATTTGGGTGAATCTTCGCCAGCTTCCTCCTCTGGCGTTCGACAAATATGAGCCGACCCCGTCACATTGCGCACACCCTATATGTTATATTGACTGGCATGGCAAGACCGAAGATCCGAGATTCCCGATTGGCGGTAGCTCTACCATTGTTGACCCGGTATGTATACTAGATTTGGCTCACAGACCATGATCAATAGACTACTAACGCTTAGCCTTTTAGAACGCCCCGGGCTACGAACTTCCACCCATAGCTTCGAACCATGATCAAGAAGTCCCTACGTCAGGAGAACCCAATGTTGCTACCGACTCTGTAAATAACACGGCCGTCAACCTGGACAATGGTATTTTGAATGACGAGAACAGTACTCAGGCTAACCAAGATGATCCGTATCCTGAGTACATGCTTCAGGACGGAACTGCTATGGGCCAGAATACTTTCCCAGGAGGACAAGCTATGAACTGGCCTGCTTCAGTTGGTGTCAATATGCCACAGCCCGGCTACGACAACGGGAACCTAGTCCCGGGATTACTTCAACCGGGATTAGCTACTACAAACTTTCCAGGTCAATTTACTTACGGTTTCAACCCAATGGACGTCAACCCACTCGACTTCCCTGATCAAGGAATGTCTTTCGCGGGCATGGCCGTTGACAATAACCTGGCTGTATCCAACCTTGAACATACCGATTCAGCCGAAGCAGACGGTGTCTTCGTTCCTGATGTCCCTCCGGATGTCCCTCTTGATGTCCCTGCTGCGACATCCGGCCCACAGCGAAAACGGAAACGGGCTCAGCGGGCTCAGCGGCCCTCACGGGCTTCACGCCCTCAACGGAATGTTTCTGGGGCTTCTGATACGTTTGTGGCTCACCCATGCAAGCGTGTGCGATTCGAATCTTCCCAGCGTCCCTGGCATCTAGTCGAGCTTGACAACTTGGCGGGCATACCATTAGAACAGCCCCCCGCTGCGCCTGACGACTCGTCTGAGTCGGAGGCTAAGTCTGATGCCGCAGAGACCGAACGTGTTAACAAAGTCATGTCTCGGAGCAAGACTTCCAGGGACAAGAAGCGTGCACGTTGGCCTTCTGATGATGACTCGGAGGCATCTGATGCTTTGGGTGTAGTGGTTCAATGGCCTGGAACTAATGTCCTTAGAGGGCAACCCATGCGTTCCAGCAAGAATCCTAGCGATACTGAGACAAAAGTAATGCCTATCGATACAGGAGACAACTTCCACTGGGTGTACCCATTAGTGGAAGGCGACTCAATGGACATTGACGGCTATTGTACAGTCCCGCTCATGTCGGAAGATGAACCAATTCACCATGACAACGAGGAGTATTTGAGGAAGATGCCTAATTACCGTGATGGAGGACTGCGCGTGGGTGGGCCCCGTGATAAACGGCCAACTATCCTACGTGCATCAATGACATGGGATTTCCGTGGAGATATTGATATTACGCAGAAGATTGAATTACGTCTGCCTACTTTGATTGACCACCACAACCTAGGTGCAGGCAGCAATCGGCGGATTATTCCTCGTCCATACCTAAAGTTTCTTGATGGACAAATTTCAGAAGACGGACAGACATATTCATTTAGCAAGAAGCAAAAGCGGGAATTTGTCATTCAAGTCAAAAATGCCAACTTTTATCAGACAATTTCCCCGAATGTGTGGTTAAATCAGAAGCTACAGCTAAGTTTCTACGACCGGTTTCATGGTGTTCCTTCGGATTCGTCCATTGCTCGATGGGGTCTTCCGGCATCACTCAGACAAGCAGTCATGGAGAATGACAAGGAGATTGAGAAGATGAACGCTTGGCCGGGTAATTCCAAGAAATCAAGATGGCCTTCGTATGTTCCCAGAGACCATCCTCTTTGGGGTAAAGGGGGCCCACTGGAGAAGGTTTGTGCCACTGACGCCATGTGTCGACAGAGCACAACACGGCAGCAGTCTGTGGCTCGGCATCGGGCTAATGGTGAATCTTGGGGTGCCCGTCCTGGGCACAAACTTGGGCACAATGGGTTCGTGCCAGGACAGTTTTTCCTGGGTCGCGGTGTTGCGATGACCTGCGGTCTTCATGATACGTCAATGAACGGGATTCACGGCAATGCTATGGTTGGGGCTTACTCAATCTGGATGGGCGGCGATAACCGTATGGATCGTGATATGGGAGAGGTGGTGATTTACTCGTTGACTGGGGCAGACAAAGATGCCACGCCGTATGACAGGGACCGGAATCCAGAATGGTCGTGGCATTACAATGCCAGATATCTGGATGGCGGAGACCGAATGAAGGATGCTATTAGACCACCAAGGTGGTATAGAGACTTTCCAATCCCGGAGACTAGACCTCCGGTGGCGCAGGGTGTTGGGGACTCGACAGAGATTGAAGGTGTCCTAGGAGGAACTACAAGCAATGTTGATGCTAATGATCCCAATGATGCTAACGAAGGCAATGAGATCAATAACGCGGCCAACAACAACAGCACGAACAGACCCGAAGCGGAAAGCTCGACAGAGCCGGCATTTTCATGGTCTAAAAAGAGCCCGGGTGCAGACTAGAAGGAAAACCCCGAGTTCAACGAAGAATATGATAAGCAAGTTTCGGTTTATCTGCGGCGGCACTCGGATCGGGCGATTGACCCTCGGTCAGTGTTTGCGCCACTAGTTGATGTTCGTGTACATCGTGAGTGTCTCCAGCTCAGATATGAGATGCTTTGCGAGGAGAAGACTCGGGAGATTTCGGAGATACAGGAACAGATTGCGCGGCTTCATTCCCAGGGTTATCAAAGTGGACCTCACCTCGAAACGTTGCAAAGACAGGTCGACCGGGCGCAGGAAAAGCTGGATGACCTGCAAGCCAGATTTCCGAGTAAGCTCTATTGCTCGGATATCCAGACTCGAGATGAGCTTACGGGACGACCATTGGTATCGGAGCGCACGGAAATGCAAATGTCGTCTATGCTAATGTCACACATTCGACATGCACCTGTCCGAGTGATTCGGGCGGGTGGCGGAGTGTACAACCGAACATATAGACCATTCTGTGGTGTTCGGTATGACGGGTTGTACTTTGTGACGAACACGTTGTTGTCTTACAATGAGTTTGGATCTATTGTACTTCGGTTCCTGCTTCGTCGCATGCCAGGCCAACCACCTCTGTATCGGATTGTTCGCGACATACCGAATGAAGAACAGTGCTGGGAATACTTTGAGAGTCACAAGGGATATGGCAAGCGAGCTGCTAAGCAAATAGTGACGAGCGAGTTGATTTTCTGTGATTCTAAATCAGACAAGCCGGGAAGTTATCTTCAGAGTGTAGAGTTTGTACCGCCCGAGTGGTTCCGTTCCATGGTTACCAAGGGTGGAAGTTCGGTGAGAATGGGTGGTGAAGAAGCCGGTTATGGGGCTGAGACAGGCGGTGAAGGAGTTGGTACAACGGAAGGGTCACATCTGGAGCAAGGTCAAGGTAGTGGTAGAGGCCGAGGCCGAGGCCGGAGGGGACGAACAGCCAGTGGCGGTCGAGGAGGTAGTAGAGGAGGATCTGGTAGTAACAGTAGAGGCGGGGGCAGATAAAGAATACGACAATAGAAAGTGTGGTATTTTAGATTTCACTGGAGATCTGGAGGCGTTTAAGGATTTGAGGATTCTGTAGGAAGTGAGGTTATGCGGGGTATTGACGCGTGCTTACTTTGGAGTTTGGGGGCGACCTGATGTGATGGTAGTACAGAAAGTGGGGGTGACTTTGGGTGACCTTTTAGGTGAGAATAAGTAGAAGGCAGTTTCCGGTAGTTTACGGGACTTAGAGAGTTGGTAGTTGACTTTGATTAGTAGACTTTGTAAAGATGAGAGTGTTACAGGCTTCTTTATTGGGATTGATGATTGGAGTTGGCACGGTTTCAGCGGTGACAGACATAGATGAAGCTGTAAGTCAATTGGTCTAGTTTTGGTATCACAGACTAACCATGTTAGTGCACCCACTTTGCTAGTGCCAATGCAGGTCACTTCTTTGCCCCAAACACTACAGCCTACGACACGTCTACACAATACTGGTCACAGGATCAAGCGGATCTTAAACCAGATTGTGTATTACAACCTACTGAGAACGAAGAATTAGCGGAGATTCTCAAGTATCTTAAATCTACCGGTGTCTCTTTTACTGTTAAAAGTGGTGGACATGCCTCGTTTGCAGGGGCTTCAAGTACCTCTGGGGTATTGATTGATATGGCAGGGTTTAATAAGTTACAAGTACTTGATGATGATATTGTCTACTTTGGTGCTGGATTGAGATGGCAGGATGTTGCGCAGAGACTTGACGGGGGAGACTCGGGACTTGCCGTTGTGGGGGGTCGGTTAGGTCCCGTTGGAGTTAGTGGATTTCTTCTCGGCGGAGGGATGAGTTTCTTTTCTGGAGAGAGAGGATGGGGTGGTGATAATATTGCTTGGGCGGAGATAGTCACGGGTGAGGTTACTGTTAGAAACGTCAGTTCGGAGAGTGACCGGGACTTATATTGGGCTTTGAAAGGTGGTGGTGGAGAGGCTTGTGGTGTCGTTACGTGGTTCGCTGTTAAGGGTGTACCGTATACGGATATCTATCGACAGAGACGGGCTTGGACTGGAGAGGGCAATGGGACTGGCGTTTTAGATGCTTGGGCGGAGTTGGCGAGAGGGTTACAGGGGGATACTAACGGCCATGCATATATCGAAATGGCTAGTGGTGCGGCATTAGGAGGGGAACAACTTGCGGGGTATATGTTCTATAAAAACCCTGGAAACTCAACACCCGCTATCTTCCGGAATCTAACGGATATCCCCGCAACGAGCGTCAAAACCGAAGTTTCTAAAATCGCGGATATCTTGGTGGAGGATGTTCCGCCGAGTGGGTACTACCAAGTGTGGAGAACATTTACCGTGAAAGCCGGGTCAGCGGAGTTCTTGAAGGGGGTTAATGAGCTTGGGAAGTCGTTAACTGGTTTGGTGAGAGAATATGATGATGGGGCTATGACGTGGGTGAATATTCATACTTTGACGACGACAATGTTGGATGTTGCAGGGTTAGATGGGAATCCGATGGGGTTGGATGGTTCTGAGGGACCTCTTTGGATTGTTCAGATGGTTCACGCTTATACGGATGGTACAACTAAGAACCAAACAACCAACCTAGCCGATGAGATATTCTCCTCCATGATCCAGCTCGCCCATGATAAAGCCATCTACCACCCCTTCATATACATGAACTACGCCGGATCCTCTCAAGATGTATACGCCGGATACCTCAATACACCAAGGCTAGTCAAAGTCTACCAAGAATACTCTCTGTCTACTCTAAACTGGCACGGCTACCACACTCTTCCCTAAAAATAATTAATCGGCTTACGCTTATCTTTCTTCAACGCACGTCCACCCGCTCGCTCATCCCGGCGGTCTGCCCTTTTTGGAAGGACGGGTGGTCTTTGCTTGGGGACCTTCTTTATTGAGGGCTTGGCTTCTTGGCGAGGCGATGGTGGAGGACTTTTCTTTGACGATGTAGATTGGAGTGAAGATGTATATAAAGAGGGTCGTGGTCATCGGGGAATTAGGATCAGGAAGTTTCGATCTGTATCCTTGGGCATCTTAGTCATTCTTTAGCATTACATCATTATCATCATCATTCATTCATTCATTATTCATCATGTACTTCCCACTTCTTGCCACCGCTCTCCTTCTCACTGGAGTCTCTGCCCTTCCGACCAACGGTACAGAAGCCGGCTTGTCACTCATCAAGACATCTCCTGATGCCGAGCCCATCTGGGTTACTGATGAGCAAAAGGAGACTTTAGTTCTTTTGCATCAGCATTTCTTTGATATCACATATGTGACTGTACGTTTTTCCATAATCAACTATCGTTAAACATATACTAACGTTTCCAGGACAATGAATTCCTTGAGGCTCTTAGCCAGACCCCCGCTACTCCCCCCATCATCGGTCGTGCCATCAAGTACCCCTCCACTCTCTCCCAAAAGACCATTGCCGCCCCCTTGGTCGCCAAGATGACCGATGAGAAGCCTCAAGAGTGGCTTAAGACCCTAACCGAGTTCCACAACCGTCACTACCGGTCCACCTATGGAACCAAGTCAGCCGCCTGGCTCCTTGCCGAGTTGAAGTCTCTGACCTCTTCGAACCCCTCCATCACTATTTCTCAACAGACTCATAGATATAACCAACCCTCCATCATCGTGACCATCCCTGGTTCTGTTGACGACCTTGTCGTTGTTGGCGCTCACTATGATTCTACCGGTGGAAGCACCAATGCTCGTGCTCCCGGTGCTGAGGATAACGGATCTGCTGTTGTTGCTCTTATGGAGACTCTTCGCGTTCTTGCAGATGAGGGATTCAAGACTCATAATACTCTTGAATTCCACTTCTACAGTGGTGAGGAAGGTGGTCTTCTTGGTTCGCAGGATGTTTGGCAGGCGTATAAGAAGGCTAAGAAGTCGGTTGTTGGTTTCCTTAACCAGGATATGGCGGGTTACTCTCCCCAGAAGGCCATTTCTATCTACACTGATTATGCCGATAGTGCCTTGATTGCTTATTCCAGAGTTATTGCTGAGGGGTACACTGGCGTCAAGAGTACCTCTGATACTTGTGGATATGCTTGCTCTGACCATGGAAGTGCCTATGCTGCTGGTTTCCCTGCTGTTTATGCTTGTGATGAGGTTATGGACTTGGCGTTTGAGGATCTGCATGGACCTGATGATAAGTACGAGGTAGTTGATTTCGAGACCGTCATGAGACATGCCACCTTCACCATGGGTTTCCTCCTTGAAGCTGGTTCCCTCGTAGTTTAAACAATGTACATAGTCATTCATATTCACCACTAAACATAATACATAATTACCACTTAACCTCCTTACTTCCCAAGAAAGCAGTCATAACCGCAACAATCCGTGCAAGCGCATCAAGGTACTCCTTCAACTTCTCCTCCACCAACGCAGGCGAGGCACCCAGCTTATCAAAGAAGTCCTTACGGTATGGGCAGGCCGACATGGCAGCCGCGAAAATGGGCTTGATGAGGAACGAGTGGTGAGGCTTAAGAGTCACGCTGTAAGCGGCGCGGAAAGAGTCGGCGAGTTCCTGAGTAGGGTTGGCAATGGAGGCCTGGAGGGCACGAAGGGTGAAATCCAGACCACTTGAATAGTTAGTTTTTTTGTAACGTGTTGATAGAAACCAGAGAAAACGTACCGGAAAAGCCAAACGGCACCCTCAGTAGCAACGTGCTTCTTCTCCTTAAGCTCGTTAACGAACAAGGTCTTCAAGTCCTCCGAGAGACCTGGCGCAGCGAGCTGACGATCGCGGATCTTCTTGACGTTTCCGAGGATATCATTCTTGACAGGACCGAAAGCGACGGAACCGAGAACATCTAATAACAAAGATAGTTAGCTACCTAGATAACTCCAATAATTCCTTCCTTCGTCCGTAACTTACCGAAAATGCCCGTCAGAGACTCCGCAGCCTCGAGGAATTCGGTGGTGGAAACTGCCTCGCCGGTCACAGGGACGTCGACGAACGACCGCTTGAAGGTGTCGAGAATGGTTCCGTTGGGGGGGTATGTAGCTGCCATTTTTGTAGATGTGTTGTTTGGAGATTTGATTTGGTGAATAAGAAGAGGAGAAAGTTGGTGAAGCTCGAGAGTCTTATACGCTTTGGGAGGGACAGGGATGGATGGAAGCTCCGGCCACGTCGTTCCTTCTTCCTTTGCGCGGAGAGGTAGGTTGTTACATACGTATGTTTTGTGTTTTACGAGTTATATCTATTATACGAAGAAATTTGTGAATTTGTTAGAAACTGTGGGTTACCGTTGTGTACACTCAATCATCTATACTTTCCTTCTACCAACCAAAAATCCAATCAATATAACCCCAAATCATCCAAAATCACGACACGCAATCACCATTCCTTCCCTCACCATACCCCGAAACCCACCCCTTGTTCCATCCTTCCCTTCCCCGACCGCGCCATTCATTCATGCGTCCGCCAGCCAAAACCAAAACACAAAACACCAAAACACCGCCGCAATAGCGGGGCTCTCTAACCCTGATCACGTGCAAGGGTTCCTATCTGCCAGCGCCGCCTAAAAGTGACGTCATGTGAGATGGGCCGTGTTCTTGGCCGCGTTTGTTGGGGGTGTTGAGAACGGACTGGCGGACGGATAAGTAATGGTGGCGTTTTTTTTCAGGTATGTATGTACATATGTGCATGTTTACTGGGAGACGGACTTGAAAGGCATGTTGTGGGACGATAATACGAGGGGAACGAGGGATAGTATGCCGCCCTTGCTTGGAATTGTCTTGCGCCACATGGAGCTGAATCCACATTAGATCCTAACGGCAGAACCAAGGATGGACCAAATACCTAGCTACTATCAGCTACTATAAAAGCCCGCGATCCGGACAGTTTAAATACCATTTCAATTAGTCTTTCTCGCCACTTTGAAATGTCTGATTCAGGTTCCTCAAAGGGGCGTTTTAGCATGAGTGGCCTTAGAGGCGCTCTAAGCTCAGCGACCACCAAACTACAAGAACACACTGTTGTGCAAGATGCGAAGGTCTCGTTGATCCATCAAAAGTGTGTACATACCTCGTCTACATTTCTTCAATTACACAACTAACAAGCCAGAGCGAAAATTGGAAAACTCGGAAATATCTTCAATAGAAACCACCGACACGATGAAGCCCACGAACAGGCTTGCGACGCCAAACGGACTGCGGCAGCGGAACAAAACCGCTTTACGTCGTTCTTCCCGACTCGCGAGAATAATAATATCAAGTGGTATGTCGACGGTCGGAATTACTTCTGGGCTGTCTCGGCTGCGCTTGAAGAGGCTAAAGAGACCATTTATATTGCCGATTGGTGGCTTTCTCCCGAGTTATTCATGCGGAGACCTCCGGCTGATAACCCGCAGTGGCGACTTGATCAGATTTTGAAGAGGAAGGCCGAACAGGGAGTTAAAATTTATGTGTCGGTTTATAGAGAGGTGGAGGCGGCTATTACATGTAACTCGCGGCATACGAAAGAAGCGTTGAGAGCGTTATGTCCCGAGGGATCACCTGGGTATGGCAATATTCAAATCCAGAGACATCCTGATCATAACGTGTTTGAGAATGCCGCGGATATGACGCTTTATTGGGCGCATCATGAAAAGTTCATTGTAATTGATTACAAAATGGCTTTTATTGGAGGACTTGATCTCTGCTTTGGTCGCTGGGATAACCACCAACATCCCCTATCAGACGTCCATCCAGACCCAGAGACAAAGGAGGTTTGGCCCGGTCAGGACTTCAACAACAACCGCATCATGGACTTTAAGAGTGTTGATGACTGGATGGAAAATGAGATTTCCAAGGATCAACATGGTCGGATGCCGTGGCATGACGTCTCTATGGGACTTATCGGTCCCTGTGTCCATGACATTGCCGAGCACTTTGTTCTGAGATGGAACTTCATTAAGCGGGATAAATATAAACGAGACGCCCGCTTCGATTGGATTCAACTACGGACACGCCCCGGCGATGATGAGGACCTTGTTGGTGTGCAGAGACCGTCGCATCCGGTAGGGGAGTATGTCATTCATCCTAAGACGGCGTTTGACACTCTTCTCCCCGCGGACAACGGCACTATTAAGGCGCAAGTTGTTAGATCGTCAGATGATTGGTCTATGGGTATCTTGAACGACAAGTCTATTCAAAATGCCTACTGCGAGATCATTCGGAAGGCGGAACATTACGTGTACATTGAGAATCAATTCTTCATTACTGCCACGGGAACAGAACAGGCACCTATTCATAACCAAGTTGGCAGAGCCATGGTTGATGCTGTTCTGCGCGCGGCGAAGGAGGAGAGAAAGTTCCGGATTATCATTTTGATTCCGGCGATTCCAGGGTTCGCCGGAGACTTGAGAGATGACTCGGCGGCCGGGACGAGAGCTATCATGGATTACCAGTTTAAATCGATTTGCCGGGGTGAACATTCCATTTTCGAACAGATTCGGAAGGAGGGCGTTGATCCAACGAAGTATTTATTCTTCTTTAACCTTCGTTCGTACGATCGACTTCCTAGGACGGAAAGGCTCATCAAGGCCGAGAAAGACTCTGGGGTTTCATACTCGGCTGTTCAACGTGGTGCGGCAGAGGAGGTCATGGCTGATTCATTACATCCGTTGGAAAGCGAATGGCGTGGTCAGAAGTACTATGACAAAGTCAGGGATCATAACCCCGTTTCTTCTCGGCGTTCTAGTACTGAGGAAATGGCGGAAAGTATCCAGCAAAAAGCTCGCTTTGAAAAGGCTCTCGCGGAGAGCCGTGTCCCTGGAGAGCCACCTGTTACTCCGACAGTGGCTCATTGTGCCATGTATCAACAGGATTCTTTGTTGGCGCAAAAGTGGCCGGGAGAAGAGAAAGGTGAAGTGGCTAATTGGATTCAGGAGGAACTGTATATCCATTCGAAGCTGTTGATTGCAGATGATCGGATTGTTATTTGTGGATCGTCGAATTTGAATGATCGGAGTCAATTGGGTTCGCATGATAGTGAGTTGAGTATCGTCATGGAAGATACAAGACCGTTGAGTAGTAAGATGGATGGAAAGAATTACATAGCTGGCTGGCATGCTGCTACGTTGAGAAGGTATCTGTGGAGAGAACATCTTGGGTTACTAAAACCACAAGACCACGATGCTTCAAATGATCCCAACGCACAACCTCCGGGAGTCTCCATGAATGACCCACTCGACGACGAAACCCTCAGCACGGTTCTCGATCCCCTCTCCGATGAACTATGGGACTTATGGACTACTCGCGCGACAACAAACACGGAGATGTTCAGACACCTTTTCCACGCTGACCCAGATGATCATGTTAAAACTTTTGAAGAATATGATCACTTCAGACCACCGAGAACGGTCAAGCCGGGACACATCTTTGATGAGTTCCTACCTCCGCAGGATATCAAGGAGAAATTGGATAAGATACGGGGACATCTGGTTTGGATGCCGTTGGCGTTCCTGGAGAAAGCGGAGATGGCGGAACGGGGATTGGCGGTGAATCAGTTTACGGAAAGTGTGTATACATAGTACATAGATATGTAGACGGTTTATTTATTCAGTGTTTTGGTTATTCACAAATTGTACACCATATCCACCACCTTCACCCTGAACCACCTTGAAGTTATTCGTAGATAACCCGAAAGGCCTGAGAATCCCATCACCAAGACCTTTCAACTTCCCCCACATCTCCGCCATTTCCTTGTCTTGTGCTTGTTTAGCTTTAGGTGTGACGTTTGCAAGTTCGTTCTTGACCCACGTGACTTCTGAGCGGGTGAGGAAGTCTTGACCAGATTTGTTTTGTAACTTTAGTAGAGTCTGAAGGTCTTCTTGGGCGCGGGAAAGTGAGGACCAGGAGNGGTTTATTTATTCAGTGTTTTGGTTATTCACAAATTGTACACCATATCCACCACCTTCACCCTGAACCACCTTGAAGTTATTCGTAGATAGTCCGAAAGGCCTGAGAATCCCATCACCAAGACCTTTCAACTTTCCCCACATCTCCGCCATTTCCTTATCTTGCGCTTGTTTAACTTTAGGTGTGACATTTGCAAGTTCGTTCTTGACCCACGTGACTTCCGAGCGGGTGAGAAAGTCTTGACCAGATTGGTTTTGTAACTTTAGTAGAGTCTGAAGGTCTTCTTGGGCGCGGGAAAGTGAGGACCAGGAGGATTTGGTACTGGTGGATTTTACTCGGCGGAGAAGTAGTTTTGTTCGAAGCTTATAGATTGGTGTGAGTGGGGAGTCGGGTTGCGCGGAGTTGAGAGACCCAGGGGAGATGATAACCTCTACATCTTCATCATTATCCTTCTCCTCCTTCTTCTCCATTTCAAGAAACCGTTCTAGAAGTTTCAACCCATTCGTAGCCGCCTTCTCGGCTGAAACGTCATCACCAAGCTTCAAATTGGTCGCTGCAAGATTCGCATACAACACAGCCTTTGTGAACCCCTCATTCTCTTCGGGNGTCTTGACCAGATTGGTTTTGTAACTTTAGTAGAGTCTGAAGGTCTTCTTGGGCGCGGGAAAGTGAAGACCAGGAGGATTTGGTACTGGTGGATTTTACTCGGCGGAGAAGTAGTTTTGTTCGAAGCTTATAGATTGGCGTGAGTGGAGAGTCTGGTTGCGCGGAGTTGAGAGACCCAGGGGAGATAATAACCTCTATCTCGTCATCATTATCCTTCTCCTCCTTCTTCTCCATTTCAAGAAACCGTTCTAGCAGCTTCAACCCATTCGTAGCCGCCTTCTCCGCTGAAACGTCATCACCAAGCTTCAAATTGGTCGCTGCAAGATTCGCATATAACACAGCCTTTGTGAACCCCTCATTCTCTTCGGGNGCCAAAGAGGACGTTCGCTTCGGCTTTCAGGGTGGTTGATTTGGTGAGGAGGTCCTAGGTAGGGTTAGTTAGGAGACTTTGATGGTGATGCTTGATGATTGTCTATACCTTTGCTTCGTCGACTGTTGGAATCGGTAAGTCCTTGAGAAGTTCCTGATCCACAGTAACAGACTTCTTCGTCCCCGGTGCAAGTAACTCTGGTGTATTATCCGCCATGATGGTCATGTTCAACCCACATCATCATCAACAATCCCAACTATCCAAAAACCCAACAACCTAGACCTTTCGTACCCTAACCCTGTCACCCCATTTAACCCCAGGCATTAGTGAAACACGCGAAAGCCGTGATAATTGTAACCGGGAAATTTTCATTTCGCTGATGGGATGAGAGATCCTTGTGGTGATGGGGTTAGGATCTACATGAATTGGAATGGGGTCAGTAGGGGAAAAAGAAGGCTAAGTCTTTGCAAGTTCTTTGTTATAAAGACTTTTAATTTCTCCGAGTTTTTTTTTGGAGGGGGGAGCTCCCCATTTGCTATTGTATCATGCATTCCCTTTTAATTCGACTTGTTCGCTCTTTCCGTTTTTATCACGGGTTATTACATGTTTGTATCCCCGAGTGAGACGACAGTCTGTGAGACAGCCCAGTCAGCCAAAAAGTTTCTAAAGATATATAAACCAAACAGAATCAAACCGACAAAGTTCTTTTCACACAAACAAACAATTCTTCATCATCAAGATGCCGTTTCTTTTGAAATCTCGTCCGGTTCCGAATACAATGGGGTTGGTTGAGTCGATTGCTGGGTTACAATGTTATATTGCACGACCACTTGATACGGGAATCACGGCTGAACCGTTGGGTATTATTTTGTTACTTCCGGGACCGAGAGGTTGGAAGGATATACAGGGAAGACTCGAGGCCGATTTCTATGCCAGGTCGACGCCGGCGGTGGTTGTCTTGCCGAATTTGACTTCTTGTAGGTTAATGATTTCTTTTGTAGGTACTAACTTGACTAACAAGACGCAGCTTTGAAAATCCCACCGGCACTATCGCATCTTCACCCTGCACCACTTCTTCGACTTCTCAGAACCCTTCGGACCTTCCCAGTTTCTCCAACAAACACAATCACCACGTTAAACCGGATTGCACTATCATCTCCACCATCAACATCACCACTAGCAACCAGACTTGCCCGCGGCGTATCCTGGGGAGCTGCCCGACGCGCTGGAATGTTAGAACAGCTTGTAGACTGTCTCTTCATCCGTGGTCCCAAAGGCCGTTGGCGCGGTGTAGTAGTCCCTGTGAGTGCAGCTGTTGAAGGACGTAAAGGTGTTCTACGTGGACAAAAGGCAGTTGAGAAGGATATTGCGGCGTGCCATGGTTGTGAAGTTAGGGTTTATAATAGTAAAGAAGATGACGGAGTTCGTGGAGGACGAGCCAAGGAACAGGCTGTTGAGTGGTTTCAGAGACATTTACAGGTGGAGTAGATTTTAAAGTCAGTGGGGGATTTCTTTTGTTTTGCTTTTTCGGTCCTTTGTTTTGTTCGTTTTTTTGGGATTTTAGCGTGGCGAGGGTTTATTCCGTTCATATGCACAATGACGATTGTTGCCATCCATAGTTTTTGCCTTTTGTTCGGATAGTGTGAGGTACATGTACTTATGTACATACATACATCGTCATCGACACAGGGACTTCACATGACCTGTCGTTCGAGATACTCATGATGTTGAAAATCTTGTCTGTGCCGTAGCTTGGACTATAAAAACTATAATCGTCGTTTGAAAAGAACAGGGGCTTGTTTGATATCATGGCTTGAGCGGTTAATCACTTTTCTAGAAAACTTCAGAGACATTGACGTATACATATCCATGATGCATGTTCCGGAAGAACCCCGCTATAAGTACCTATACATGCACTGTACTTCCACACCTACGACGCCTTTCAACCAGTGACTTTGCCAGGTGTCTGACATTCAAACGGCGGCACAGTTTCGTTTTTGCCTATGCTTACTTTGGATATCTAGAAACATGGTCTGTGTGTTTAAACACGTTTATTCACCGTATTTCCCACCACCAAAGTACCGCGGGGTCTAACTTTCTCTTCATCATCATCACGACACCCCAAAATACTTCCAAAATGCCTCGTTGGCGCAGTAACTCCCACGGCTCATCAGCCCCTCCTACGAAACGAACAACAACTACCACTGTACGAAGATATCATCCGTCAGCTTCATCAACCGCCATTGTCCCCGCGAAAACAGGAAAGACAACATATCAGGTTTCGCAGAATGGTCAGGCCGAGATGGTCTCGTCGAGTGGCGGGAGACACTACGATGTGATGCAGACTGCTGCGGCTAATAATATGGCCTTGGTTTATAAGAAACATTGGACGAGAGATAACGTTGAGAGGGAGTTTGTTCCTACACCGAAGCCAAATACCGTGGTTCAAAGATATGACAGACCGGTTGTCAGATACGAAGAAAAGAGAAGAGAGACATATAAGCAACCCGTCCAACTACCGCCCCCGCCGATCCAAGAACGTCGTCATGTTTGGAGACATCGCTCTAGAACAAGATCCTACTCCCGCTCACGTAGTAAAAGTCGTTCTCGATCACGCTTCACAAGACACACCATCGTCCATCGCCGCGCAAGTTCCCCCGAATACTCCGACGGCGGTAACAAGAAACGCGCGCTAGCCGAAGGCGCACTTGCCGGTGCGGGTCTCACGGCACTTATGCAATCGCGGCGTGACGATGATGGCCAGTTACCCGAGGATAGAGGATCCAAGGTATTTGCGGGAGCAGCATTGGGTGCGTTGGGTGCGGAGGCGCTTAGAAGGGCGCAGAGTAGGAATCCGGCGGATAGGTCACTTAGAGGGGCTTTGGGGGTTGGTGCGGCGGCGTTGGCGTTGGCGGGGACGGCGACTATGATGAAGACGCGGAAGGAGGATCAGAGGGATATTGTGAGAGGAAGGAGTCGGTCGCGGTTTAGTTTGAGAAGGAGGAGGTTTAGCAGGTCGAGGACTAGGAGTTATTCTAGGAGTTATTCTAGGAGTCGGAGTCGCAGTCGGAGTTACTCGCGTTCAAGAAGTCGGAGTCGTTCGAGTGAGAGGGATCATAGACGACGACATAGGTCACTTGCCAGGGAGACACACAGTAAAACGAAAAGTATTGCGAATACACCTGCTGGTACTGTCGCTACTACTACCGTCGCTCACGAAGTTGCCTCACGAGGTCGTCAACGGGCCCGGTCTGTCTCCTCGGGTTACGACTCTTATTACAGTGACTCGTCTATCGAGTATAAAAAGAGAAAATCGAAAAGACGCCACTCCTTTGCAAAGATGGCCATGGGCGCCGGCGCCGCAAGTGCCATATCTAGGAAATTCTCTAGAAGTCGAAGTCGCAGCCGCGTTGTCAATCCCGACTTGGCATATGAGAAAGGCCCAAAGAGACATTCCCTAACCAAGATTGCCGCAGGAACGGCAGCCACGGCGGCGATTGCTCGCGAGCTGAGACGAGGTCACGATGAACGTCATGAGGATAGCTACTCGGGAAGTTCCGACTCGGAATACGCACGACGAGGAAAGAAGAAGAAGGGTCTTACGAAGTTGGCGGCAGGGACGATTGCTTCAGCGGCAGTTGCAAGGAAGATTAGTGGGTCGAGAGAACGGGGGAAGGAGAAGGGACGACTGAGGACCGGGGCGGAAATTGCTACGGCGGGGATGGCGGGGTTGAGTGCTGCGAAGCTTTTTAATAGGGTTAGAGGGGAGAGAAGTCGGAGTAGGAGTCGGTCGAGGGCGAGAAGGAGGAGAGATGAGGAGTTTGAAGATGGATATTACTCGGATGAAGAGGCGGATAGGATACGGGAGCGGGAGCGGGAACGGGAACGGGAAAGACCGACGAGACGGGAGCGGGAATTGGAGTTGGAGTTGGAACTTGAACGGGAACGTGCTAGGAATGCGAGACTTCCTGAGGGTCGTATCGTTGATCCTACACCGACATACTCTATGGTATCTCTTCCTTCTACGCCCGCCTTGGTGGAAACCGTTACGACGACTCGTGAGGAACTTGCCCCGGGGATCACTGCCGATGAATACCATTCTGACTATGACGAGCCACGGAATCGTCGACCAATGCTGGAATATGATAACACTCCGACCGTTATCCCGGGGATATCACGGCGTGATAGGGATAGAGTTGGGACTATCCCAGGGTTATCCCGTCAACGAAGTCGTTCCCGTTCATTGAACTTCCGAAGAAATCAGAGAGAAGAGGACGCTTATAGTCCCCCCTACAGCCCAATCGAACCTCCCATGCCCCGCCGCTCTGTAGAGAAAGAGTCTCATAAACTACGGAACATCACCGCCGCTACCCTTGGAGCTGGAGCTGCGGCAATTGGTATGCGCAAGTTACAAGAAGAACGGGAGCGTTCTAGAGAGCGGGAACGGGAATATCAGGATGAGAGGGAAGATCGGATCCGGGCGGAAATGGAACTTGAGAGGGAACGAGAACGCAGAGAGGAGTTGGAAGAGACTGTTGACGGGTTCCTTGAAAATGAGCGTGGAAGACCCCGAGAACGTGATTGGGATGGTTACTCAGACACCTGGTCTGATCGAAGCGCAAGTAGAGAACGTGGAGTCGCTGGGGACTATGATTATGAATACTCGCCCGAGCGAAGCCCCGATCGTCTGCGCAGTGTGGAACAGGATGATGACGTTATGCCCTCAGCGAGAAGGAGAGATGACTTAGGTAAGTTAGATAGCCCCCCACCCCCTGAAGACGTTAAGTCTAACTAATCTAGACAAGGCGTCTGACGGGCCCATTCCTACACCCCATGAACCGGAACAAGAGCCAGAGATCGTCCAGACTATCTTGGAACCGCCCACTATTTCCATTGCCTCGGCGTCTCCCTCCCCGCCGATAGC
>JSUI01006531.1:67318-143227 GCA_000833645.1 Huntiella omanensis | reverse complement strand
AACTAAACCTCGTTGCCGCCCGGTGTAGCCAACTGTTTCCGGCGTCCCTTTGTCAACACATTCATCTCACGAGACGAGTCTCTGGAGTGCCACCTTTCAAGTTTGTCTAAAAAGTGCACATGTGCACCATTTACTAACACAATGTAACCATCAACAACATCAACCAGCACAACCAAAAAAAATCACAGGCCATGTTCCTGCAGTGACTGCCGTCCATGTCACGATCGCCTCTGAACCGACATTTCCTCTCACAAAGCCATGAATTTAGGATCTCCAATAACCAGCTCAGTCCTGCTNTGCAAATATACATGTAGTTGACTTTGTAATTTTGACGTCGACGTTCAAAGAAAATGGCGGGAGATGTGCGGATCTGTCAGCGGCGCCCCTTCGATTCGCAGTGATTGGCACAATGACATGGGTTGAATCGCCCGCCAAGCTTTATCGCTACGATTAACACCGATGAGGTTGGAGATGCCAAGAACCTTATGTACATACATATGTACGTGTTCCGACCTCAATATTTACACATACATACGCACATTCATGCACCAGTGAGCATCATTTCGTTAAAGTAATGCAACATGTTGACTTCTTATCAGCCATACCGAAATCTCAAAAGGTCTAATTACTATTACCACCTTGATCACCCAAGCAAATCTCTATAGGAGCGTTAGTAATAACCTTACATTTCCCCATGTATCACTTCACGAACTACCAAGCCCATGAACTCGGAAACGATGCATCCGACGCCCCACTAGATAGAGCCAAACCGATACGACGCTATCGAAACTATACCTCAACGATAAAACCTCAAGTATCTTCAAGCCAACTCCACTCTGTATATCCAACAATTAAAACTAGATCTCCGTAATATTCTGCGACCCGACACTCCGGCTCACCGACCTACTGTCACCAACTGGTCGGTAGTCAAGTCAGGGGTTACAAAGAACCAGACAAAGCCAACCTCATGTAAACAGAAACGATTACCAAACAGGCATTAGTTGATCACAGTATTTTCGTCACATCAGTATCCGGATCGTCCTCACTGGTGACCGGTTCATTTCTCCGGGGTCAATTGTGTTCTCCTGAGTCGCACTCGCTTGTGATTTATCTATTGGTGGTTAGTCGATGTTTGTTATTTACTTGGCATATGTTTGTCGTTTGCCTGATCAGCCAGACATGGTTTCCAAACTGCTCGTTCTCGTTTAAAGATCCTTCGCCTGTGCAAGTATCTTCGTATGTACTCTCCGAAATAGAATTTGTTATAACACCGGAATCCATGTTACCGAGTCATGTTCAAACACAACAACACAAATCGGCATTCTAACGGATGCTGATTATCTCGTGTAACGTGTAGCTATCTCCATGAACTCATCTCAAGCAAGTTCTAGGCTCATCTCGAGTCGCCTTGAATATCCCCATGACGAGTCACTTCCCGCTGCATGTTTGTCGCTATAGTAATATCTCCGAGGGGTCCTCTCGTCTGACGTCTTTGGACATCAAGGCTGGTTGTGTATCAACTAGGAAGGTCGACACGAAATGTATTTGACATGCCGGCCTCAAAACCGGCCATGCTCAACATCACAACTGGACATATATGGTGTGTGACACTGTGTGCAAGAGGTTGTAACACCCATATATATGTGCTTACATGACATCTAGCCACTCACCTTTCAACCTAACAGTTTGTGGTGGGTTCATGTAAATATGAGAATCCAAATATATCTATAATCTTACCTGTTATAGAATGTTTCTCAATCGATAGCAAGGCGTTTAACTCAACCTTCGCAAACAAATCACACTCTTGTCCCACCACTCCATCCTATCAAGCCTCGGCAACGCCACACCTCATGTCATGTCACAATACCATGTCATTGTGCTTCATCCAGGCACAAAAGCCCTCCATCCAGGCAAAAAGGCTGTGTTTGTTCATCGGGTCTAATCGCCCGTCTTGTTTTCTCCATGCATGTTTTCACTTGGTACATACGGGAACTCGACTACGTCATCAAATCCACCGTTTTCTTAACTCCTTGGATTTAATATGTCATCTTAGAGAATATTTGGCAGGCTAAAGTTACCTTTCCGTGACAGACTTACATCTTGAGCGATGGATTCATCGACACTATACTGTCAGCTGGGCTTTTTGGTTAGGTGGGGCATGTGATGATGGTTTTTCACGATGGATGCATTCAGTTTTGTTAGTGTGACATGGGTGTTCTTTTTACTGAATTACTGTGATGAACTCCGTATCAAATGTAGTCGTTGTTTTGTATACGATATCATCATGAGTGGTTCACGAATGGTAGGGTTATGTATCAATATAGGGTTAACTCGGCGAGTCTAGTTAAAAATATAATTGTGGGTCTATTTATCGAAGCGTCGGCTGTGCTCAGGAAAGAAGGGATCGCCATTTTGGGTGGTACAGAAACGCATGGTTAAATCACCACGACGTGGAGATATAGGAACGGTGAGGCCAACCTATAGTTGAGAAATGAAGCAGTGGTTCAAAATTACTGACTCAGTATCCATCTAAGTGCCTGAAACAAGACTGCAGTAATGGTAATTGGATGGAATGCTGCGAATGCCTCGCACATGACTCGCATTTTAACCTCAAGCACAAAGAATGCATGGCGCACCACTTGCAAAACACATGTTAAAGTCTCATATCCACATGCTAAAGTCTCATACATACATACGTCCAACCGAAATCTCAGCTGCCTCTCTAGTATTCACTTCAACATTTAGCTCTAAAACATTCCTTCTACGCGCTTTCCACAATACACATCCACAACACCTGCAGTGTACCATATATCTCGTGCTTCTATCAGCCAGTCCTACGGTTATCATACCTCTCAGACGTCCACTTGCCCGCCGCCCCGAAAATCGATTGGGCCCCACCGACCCCGTTAAGACGCCGACCGCGGTGCCCAACACGGAATAGCCAAGCGATCGAATCAACGCGGGGACACTAGGCCGTGAAACCGAGAGGACACGGCATGATGAGTGGTCTTAGAGGGTTGGGCTTGAATAAGGTAGTATGGATGATGATATATGGCGACGGGATATTACCTTGGGCGTGAACCGGAGTTGCTTTCTCGGGAGGTTTATTCTAGACTCGTATTTATGCAAGGTGAATTCAGGGCTATTGCTTTCGGGTTTTGTCGTGGATGCGATGAAGCATCTTTTGCAGAACTCGCATTGAAGGGATTAGCTATGAAGCTAGTCGAGCTGAAAGATCGGTGTAGGCGATGTCATTAGTTAGTGTACATAGCTTCTAGTATTATGACCAAGTCCAGACCTCAAATCTAGACCTCAAGTCTTTTTGATATGAGCTGATTTCCAAGTGATTAGGATAGTAGCATGGGATTCCTGTTGGGTATGTAATACACGAAGCCTGTGACTACTGCTTGTTAGTGGAGGGTATATGTGTAGATGTCTGTATTGTTGTGGGGTCTCCTCGCAAGGAAACTCAGTCGATATCTTGAAATGGTGTGTATAAAACTACACATATAGGGTACCAGATGTGATCCAGACTCTTTGCTCTGTATGTGTCAATCACGTTCACATGCATTAATTGAACCAAAACACCTTCAGCTTCTTAACACTAAATTACCTCACCAACTTCAAACTCGTAAAATCCCCTCAGCCGAGCTGACGAGGAACTTCACGATACTCGTTATCTACCATCTACATTCCCCATATAGAAAGATCACCAGCAATGAACCCACCCAGCATCCCAAAACAACCGAATGAAATCCAAGACAAGATCTGTCGGAAACCAACTTGGTCCCTGAGTTACAGTGTTTCCCTCCCGAGGCACCAGTGGCACAAATTAATATGGCGGCGATCTGTCTTGTCCTGTCCGCTTGACGTTTGCACTACGTAGTGACAATTGGTAGCGAAGGACCAAAAAGCGAGCACCGAAAGAAGTTTAGAGAGAGTCCGACAAGCTTGGCAAATGCATGTGGTTGCTGAACGGTACAGGATGAGCCGTCTAGGAATTTCCTAATGCGGTTAGGAATAGAGCGGGACGATGCGGGTTTGGCGAGGTTTCATGTGGAGGTGATGTCAGACGAATTGAATTCACTCAATTCCTAGGTGTTGTCTCTGGTATACCTATTGAAATCTCATTCATGTTTATTTACCTTCCGAATCTTGACTTGCGTGTTTCGTCAACTTCAATTTCACGGTAATCCCCTCAATAATCCGGCATCATCATGCCCTAACTACACGCACCTTTTTTCTCCGCACTGCGCAGACCAAGACAGGCCCGTTTATACCACGCATCTTAAGAACAAGGATTAGCCGTCCGGCACTAAACCGCCACCACAACAGCTGAGGCGGGGCTTGGCCTAGCGCAACAGCAACCTTTGTTATACGGGATTTTCATATCAAAGAAATAGCGGAAAACCAAGTGAAACATCCAACAGGACGCAGTAGGACGCCCGGTAAATCCAGCGTTGAAAACGCCGGAATAGGTACATACATACTCTGTACCGGCGTCGAAGCGAGGCGTTGCGGGGGCGAAAAAAATTCGCCCTGGGGAAAATATTCCAACGTGGATGAAGAAAAAATATGCTTAGGATCAAGTCTAGACTATTCGAACAGGTGGCGAATTGCTCAATGCTTGCACGAATACAGGGAGGAGAGTGATGATATGCAGTTTCCACGTTTAAAGCAATATTTACATGATCCTTGATGTGATCAACATCGCACAAGACTGAACTGCGAAAAAATTAGAACGTCAGGTCGCGAGCGCAGATATATTGAGATATATGACGCAGATAGAAAATCGTCATTGCCAATTATCACGTCCGCGCCTCCGCAGCCTGCAGCATCCTTTGCCAACTTGCAGCTTCCCTCTACCAAAGAATGTTAACGTCGGCTAAATCACGTGAGAGCACCGAAAGTTTGTCCATTCCTTATATAAAAAACACGGACCCTAGCTCTTACACACATTTGGGTTACCAGGAACGGCTAAAGGTAGCAGAGTGCGGTGGCCCGCATGAGTTCTTGATTTGGCAAGTAATAAAATCAAGGCATGAAAACACATCATTGTTACCGACCGACACTTTGATGTAACCTTAGACATACCTTTTACACAGGACAGTTTCTTCCCCGGTTTCTTGTTGTCTCTGTACCCGTGACAAGATGCTTACGACAGGGAGCATGATGTTGAGTTTTCTCGAGAACGCCCGGTCGAGGCTTCGTAGTTGGCGACCCTAGTTACGTCGGTGAATGTCTTTTTTGTTTTGTCATTGGATGTACTGGATCATGAGAACCTTTGTACCCACCTTGATATAGCGTTGGATTTCCTTTCAAGTAGAATGTAAAAAAACTATGACGACATTACTATTCTGGTAGTGAAGAGCCTAATGGCGGACTGAGGATCTTCCGGGACTACCAAACGCAGCTGAGATGGGCTTTTCGTCGGCCTCCTAGACGATTTAGGCCTAGCCCGTTGAATTTCGGCACTCCAAGACACTGTGCTCTATAAACGTAGGAAGCGGAAGTCTAGTGCGGGGAGAATCCATTGTCACCAGTAACAGAGAAGACTGTGAAAGTTACTCTCCACTCAAGAAACGCACAACCGACTGCAGGTAGCTTGGTACGGCGGGACTAGGGAGAATCAGTCGGCCAAAGAATAGAGGGCGTGTGTGACTGAGGGGTGCGGGTCCGGGGGCGTGTGATGAGTCGGAGCTGGTCTGTCGTCTCTCTTGCCCCCGTCACTAACCAAAGCTCTGTGGGCTGGGTCGAGTCGGCTATGAGTTCAAGGTAACAGACAAGTCAGTTGTAGGTTGTGGACGGGCTTGAAAACGTAACTGGACTAGGCGCGTCGGTGAGCTTGTTAGACAAGTTGCTTGTTGTGACGAGGAGGATATAAAGAGCGGGCGCCCCCGGGTATGTAGTCCGTTTTCTTATTGTTCTTTCTCATCATCGTCTGGCGTCTGGGGAACACCTTCACATATTACTTAATCACTCGTTCATCTGCATCAGATTCTTCATTGCCATTATATCTTCTAATAATCATCTTGTTCATAAGCACACATTACAAACATATCCAACTTTCCCACAATGGCCTTCTCACCACGCAACGAACTCGTTGCGGCCATCGCTGAGTTCTGCGGAACTTTCATGTTCCTCTTCATGGCCTTCTGCGGCACCCAAAACGCCCTCCACTCATCCAAAAACACTCCCGGCACCAACGGTGTCGATGTTCCCACTCTCCTCTACATCTCCTGCTGCTTCGGTGGCTCTCTCGCTGTCAACGTCTGGGTCTTCTACAGACTCTCCGGTGGCATGTTCAACCCTGCTGTAAGTACATATCATGAGTTTTTTTTCTCGTACACACTCCGCCCCTTCTTTCCTCTGCCCCTGCCCAAATATTGGGCTCGGAACTCTTCGTCTCCTATATTCTGCTTGTCGTCGTCCGCCCGTGTTCTTCAAACGAGTCCTGGCGTCCCACGAATAGAGTGTGTTCTCAGACCTACCATCATTCCAGGGTCCCTGGAATCTAGCAAACCCGCCTAGCCGTAACCAAGCCTAGACTTCCGCAGTATCCATGACACCCTTGTTCCGTTCCAATTTTGCCTTTTTAGGAATTGATCAATCGTTTCTAACATTCTTCCTTACCAGGTCTCGTTCGCTCTTGCCCTGATTGGTGCTATCTCACCTGTTCGCTGTGTCATTGTCATCATTGTTCAACTTGCTGCCGGTCTGGCTGCGGCTGGTATGGCTGATGCCCTTCTCCATGGTGATCTCGCCGTCGCCAACTCTCTCGGCGCCGGAACTACCAAGACCCAAGGTCTCTTCCTTGAGATGTTCCTTACCGCCCAGCTTGTCATTGTCGTATACTTCCTCGCTGTTGAAAAGCACAAGGCTACCTTCTTAGCCCCACTCGGTGTCGGTCTCAGTGTTTTCATGGCCCACATGGTTGGTGTCTACCTTACCGGCTGCTCCATCAACCCTGCTCGTACACTTGGTCCCGCTGTCATTGCCGGGTTTCCCGGTTACCACTGGATCTATTGGCTCGGTCCCTTCATGGGGGCTCTTTTGGCCTTCGGTGTGTACAAGCTGCTTATTATTCTTGAGTACCAGACTGCCAACCCCGGCCAGGACGGACACGATTGGGAGATGGGTCTTCTGCAGAACCAGTGGATGCTTCACTCTAACAACAAGGTCGGACCTCCATCATCTGCCGACGGTGCTCTTCCCCACTCTATGCAGCAGCATGTCTAAGGAGTTATGATGAGCGGTGATTGAGTTGAGCGTCGTTTTCACGACGATTGTGAAGTTGACTATCAGGCGTGTATGTTTTCTATAGATTTGTTATATCACTTGTGAGTGATTTTGATATGAATACCAGGTTTCGAATGTTTGAATAAAATTTGTATATTTTTGTCTGTTTGTTTTTACATTGTTTTCTCGCTCACTTGCATACTTTGGCATCATGCCTCTTCTCCCTATCGTCAAACTTGCGACTCCTGTCTTCTTTTTCGTCACAGTGACGCTAGAACATACAACAGTCCGGGCGTCTTCTCACTTACACCTGATCAGGAATTTGTATGCACATAGTGCATAATCCCTAATCATCTGTGCCCTCCCTTTGTTCTCTCTCGACATGCCTACCAACAATTATGTGGCCGGCTACACCGCCCAATCCCGGCGGTTGTTGCAAGTCCTCCAGCAATTCCAATTCGTTTTCGCATCTGTGATTGCAAGCCAAATACTTATCTGGCCTCTTGGTTCTTCGGTGGTGATTTTCTCCCCTTCCAGTCAACGGCGTAGTCAAAACTGCAGCCACGACAATCTCCCGAAAGCCTCGTTCATTGCAGCTCGCGGATACATGCAGTTAGGGCTACCCGAGACAACAAACTTTCGTGCGGCATCTTGCATCGCCGGGACGAAATATACTGCCGCCTCATCATCGCGCCCATGTGTAATCCGGGCTTATGTGTACGCTAGAGGAAATTATTCTTCGAGTAATCATGCACAGCCGCATGTGTGTGTATGTACACACTTGTGCACATGTGTATGTCCACAAGCCCATCTTCGACGCTGCAACATCTGTGTACTTTGGGATTTGGGATTTGGGATTTGATTAACATATATGCACCCACTCTTTCATGTATCTGTTCAATGCACTAACGTGTGAGCTGCAAGGGGTTTTGTCTGTCCACACAAGTGTATTGTCAATAAGTTAGCATCGTGATAATTGTATCTGGTGATATTTGTTACGAAGGGTCTTTTGTGTTTGTTGGTGCTTCCCGTACCTTTATGCGTGGCAGTCCGCGCGTACATGTCGTTAGACGTACACGCATAAGGTGGTCCCTGACAGAAACATGCGGTGTGTTAACATCAGGTCCGGATCAAGACTTGGATTGGTAAGGGTTACAATTTCAGTATAGGGTTTGTTAGAGACCATGGCTTGCATATTTTCTCAATGTCTGTTGTAAACCTTATCTTTAAAAGGTCTATTCCAGGAGAAACCAGGTAAAGTGGCTTTGTTGAACTCGATCAAGGAGTTAGGCCTTGGCATGAAGTGGTGGATGAGCGAAGTTGAAGTGGAGCTAGATGAAGAGATGGACTTGGTGCCGGTGCGATGTCCTACGGGTGATTTCCAGAGGCTTAGCTTCGCGGAGGTCATGTATGGCATTTCCAGGAAGGTGAAAGCTTTACCGTTGAGTCAGTAAGGTGCGGTGCGATGTGCGGTATGAGGCGAGAGTGACTACGAATTGACTGGTGAATTAGAGGAGGCACGAGAGAAAACGAGTTGTGTGTTGCTGTTTTCTGTTTATTTTCCAGGTTCGGATTAGGGTTTTATATGTTGGGTTACTGTGAACCAGAGCAGTCCCTCCATAGGCCAAGTCTGCATGAGAGTAATAAAAAAACATGTTGTAACAGAGACCAATGTCTTGAAATTAAATCTAAAGAAATCATTTCTCACTTTCTAAATCAGAATCAGAGTCTATGTACATACAGTAATACCCAGACTTTTGGTTTCACCATGTATGATAATCGTGTTCCTCTCAAGTCTCGTTGTTATCAATTTTTAGCTATCGATTAGAACAGGCAGATGATCCAAAGACTTCAGACACTCTAAAGCTAGCATTGGCAATTCTTCGATCCGAACCCGAGCTCTGGCTTTTCTGCAAGTCATCCGATAATTCGGCCCTACCACTGACAGAATGCCCCGCATAGTTGTTTTGCCGTTGAAGTCCTAGTGGGTCTTCGTTTGGGTCATGCCATATCATGTTATTTCGCCCAATATGGTAATTCATAGAGTTAAGCTTGGGCCAGAACTTCCTGTTACAGTCATTTAGACGTGTTAGATGAGCGGGAGACCCCGCACCACAAGAACTGTGGGGCATGACTGCCGAGCCACGCGACTGGGAAATGGAATGATGGCCTGGTGTAGGAGCTTTTGTAGCAGTCATTTAGATCTAAAGTGCATCCTTAATCTCGTATCGGATGACGACAGCCTATCGTAGCTTTCGTGCAGTGGCCTTGGTGCTCCCCCACATGCTCGCCGCCATTGAAACACCATAAAGACAATCTCATGTGGTCGAACTTTCCATGGAACAGGCATGTTGGCTGAGTGTCGGACAATACTGGGGTTCGGGACATCGCACTCTAAATCACCTGTGTGTCTCTTTCTCTCCAGCTTCTGTTTGTCCATTTGGGTTCCGACCAAGTCCCCGAGGCTACACTGCGCCAAACATTTCTATTAAGGAGAATCCTTTGGTGCATGTAACGGCCGAATTACATGCAAGTTCTTTTAAGGTCCGTTGTTAATCTTGACTTTGTGCTATGGAATCTGCCGACTGTTCATAGCGAAAGATTGGCTATACAAAGAATAAATTGTTGTAGTTCTTACCGCCAACGAGAAGTACGTCAATTTGAGGTAGATTAGTAGCCGAGTTTTGTGAATTATATCTACTCTAAGTACCCAGTTCGGGCAGGTCGGTACGCGGATATCGAATTGTCGAGGAAAAGCACCAACCCACGTGGTGCAAAGGGCAACTACCGCGGAATTCAAAGCTGATTGTTCACCACGGTGTAACCCTGACTCTCGCGTTATTGCCGGATCAGGGAGTTGAAAAGCAGTATGAGAAGAGCACAAGCGTTTTTCCTCCCTGTGCGGAACATGACGAGAAGAACGCCGATGGAGGGTGGTGGCGGTTACAAGTGGCGGCCAAGATGAACGGAGACGAATATGAAGAGGAAAGTGGATACTTGGCACACCGGGACTCTTGGTGAATTAGCTATCAATGAGGCGATGAAGAAGCGAGAAAAAAAGGTCAGCGTGGATTATCACGACCGACCCCACGAATCACATTCTTACACCCACCGTCTTTTGCCGTTCAGCTGCCAATAATTGTCGACTTAACCCTGTTACATGTCAATGTCAAACTCTGCCACCATCCCTCACATGTAATACCATCCCCAGGCTCCCCTCATAAGACGTAAGAAAGAAAAACTCCAGACCGCCAATTTTCATAGACGCCACTCCCAGCCCACGGCCCCCGCAGCTCGCTCCACCAACCACTTGACTTCTTCTGCTCGTCCGGGCTCCAAAGGGGCTCTGTGAATCCCGCATGTTCTCAGCGCCCCTCATAACCAAGTACGCCCGCTTACGGAGGACTTGGCGGTAAGAAGACACAGGGCATAATCGTTCTGGTAGTGGCGGACAAACTTGGGTAGTTTGAGTGTGTGTGTCGTGCAACTTGTTACGCCTCGGGCTTGTTTTAGAGAAGGGGTTATCCATGGAGAAGAGGAAACAGGAACCAGAAAACAGATATAAGGAAGGTCAGGAGACAAGAGAGGCAGTTGGGATATAACGGGCGTTCGTTGGAAGACATTAGAAACAAAATGCGTCATCGATTTGTAAATGTTGGTGTTGTGACCATCGCTTATCATCGTTCTATATGGCACAAAGTACAGGACTCGTCGCCAAAAAAACACTGTTTGTGTCCGGGCTTTTTCAACCGGGCATCGGAATTGGAGCAATCACGAGGTTCAATTACGTGTATCAGCTGGGTGACAAACGGGAGGTGATAGGCGTCCTTTGTTCACCTCTCACCGACGCCCGGTGTCTGTGGCCGTAGATAATTTGTGTAATCGAGCGTCTCGAGGCACTTTGCAGAGGGAGAGACAACTAGCGCCGCCACCGAAACTTGTGTTAAGCGTAGTAGAAGGATATATATTTAGACATATCCACCTCCATGGCGTCCACTTAGGCTTTAGACTTGACTCTCTCCACTTATACCCTTCCAAAATCAGCCCTATACTATATCTAGAGGATCGCCACTTGGGTTAGCTTATCATATATTGTCTCTGTTCTCCGCAGTAGCCTTTATCTTATATATCCTATTCATCCGCAGCAAAAGTGCCGCTCATAGCTTTCGCTTTGAATTATAACCATATCATCTACACCAACTTCCGTCTCTACTATTCACAACATGGCTTACCGCCGGCAACAAGTCAATGGTCCGCCATCTCCTCCCCTGTCACCCGTACCTGTCGAAGATGTCGACACCCTAGTAATAGGCTGCGGAATAACCGGCATCAACACCGCCTACAGAATGCGCGAAGCCTTCCCCGAAAACAAAATGGTCATTCTCGAAGCCCGTCCCATAATGGGTGGTACCTGGACCTTCTTTAAGTATCCCGGTCTCCGATGCGACTCTAGTATGCGTGGTTATGGGTTCAAATGGCACCCATGGACTGGAGAGAAAGTCATGATCAAGGGCGACAAAATAGCAAACTATATCGAAGAAGCCGCTTGTGAAAGTGGTCTTACCGACCTTATTCGTTATGGTCATCGCGTAGTAGGCGCCAATTGGGACTCTCACAAGCAGCGATGGGAGGTAGAAATCGACGTAACCATCTATGAAGACAACGACGAAAAACGACCCCTTGGCCCGCCGACCCGAAAACGGATCGACGCAAAGGTCATCATGTTGACCTCCGGATACTATAGTTATAAACGCGCCATGCCCGCCGACATCCCCGGCATCGATAACTTCACTGGTACTGTAGCCCACCCACAATGGTGGCCTACCGACTTAGACCTAACCGGGAAACGAATCGCTCTCATCGGCTCTGGCGCAACCGCCGTCACCCTCCTCCCCGAATTTGTCAAAACCAGCGCACACGTAACACTCATCCAACGAAGTCCCTCGTACGTCCTAAACCTCGAGTCAGTCGTCGCCTTCGATTGTTGGGCATACCGGTGGTTTTCCCCTGCATGGGCCGCCTGGCTTTCCTGGTTGCGAGTGGTTTTTGTCGAGAATCTGTTTTGGCTTTTCTGCGTATATGCCCCTGGACCGGCCCGTCGTATTCTTCTTAACCAAGCCAAGAAAATCATGGGCGCCGACTTCCCCGACGAAAAACACTTTACCCCGCGGCATAACCCAGGCGACCAACGGACTTGCATGACCCCAGACGGAGAATTCTTCCACGCTCTCGCCCGACCAAACGCCGACATCGTCACCGGAAAGATTGCCAACGTTTCAGAGTCCGCCGTTACTATGGAGGACGGCACCGTAATCGAAGCCGATGTTATCGTCTCGGCGACAGGCCTCTACCGCCACATGTTCGACGGTATCACGCCCACAGTTGACGGGGAGCCGGTAATTTGGAAAGACCGTTTTGCCTGGCGGGGATCGATGCTCGAGGGTGTACCCAATATGGCCTTTATGATGGGCTACAGTTCACTCACGTGGACGAATGGAATCGACATCATGGCACAGAATGTTATCCGCGTCCTGAAACATGCGGCGAAGATCGGTGCGACGAGTGTGCGGCCAGAAGTTGGATTGGGCCGGGCGGCCATGTTTCGACGGCCGATTATGGTCTCCACCGCCACTTACTCCGTTGCATCACGGGACCGGGTACCGATGAGTGGGGTTGGGAGTCCGTGGTACGGCCGGATATGTTTCTTTTATGACTGGATACAGAGCAAAATGATGAATGTGCAGGACGGGTTAGTGTATAACGTGCCATCTAAAAAGAAGGTATAGCATCTTTTGATATATAGACCCAACAGAGGGTTCTAAATTTAAAAAAAAAGTCAAAACAACGTCAATTACAAAAAACATACAACACCAGGTATTCCCACGTGGTCACCCACCGTAGTACTGATCCGGCGCTTTGTAGCTTAACTATGGGGGAGCAGACGGGACCCCGTGTTCTCTACAAGCTATGGCCGTATGTGACAGTGTCCGGACACATTCCGTACTATGACGACCGAGTCCCGGGGGTGAGCTACAAAAAAGAAACATACAACACCGGGTATTCGCACGTGGTCACCCACCGTACTACTAATCCAGCGCTCTGCGGCTTGACTATGGGGGAGCAGACGGGACCCCGTATTTTCCGCAGGCTATGGTCGTATGTGTTAGACTCCTGCGTTAATACGATACTTGTACCAACTTCCAGACGGGGACAAAATTTGATTTTGTCTAATAATCCTCTACATTTCATCGGAAAAGTGTACACTCGTGAAAGTTTATATGCATATATGGATTGGATACTTTTTTCATTATTCTTGTCATGGAATCATACTTATAGTCTCCGATAGACCAATATTTCACACCGTCTATGTGTAATCCTCCGCACACCAAACTTCTGTCTCAGATTCACTCTCACCCTTTTACCGGCCCATACGGATAACACCAGCAGCAACCAGCTTTTGGATTTTGGTGCGGATAGCAGGGTTCCGCATGTGCTCCTGGAGAGAGGCAGGGTCAGACTGAGCCTGCTGCAACAGGACGTTCATGACGGGGTCCTGCATGATGCCCATGATTTCAGGGTCCTTCATGATACGCTCACGAGTTTGCGCCTCGGTCTCGCCGTCGCGGGCAGAGTACATCGCCTGGTAGGCCTTATCGGCCTGAGATTCAATCTCCCGAGCGTTCTGGCCAGAGTGGTGCTCGGCATCAACAGCAGAAGCCTCTTCGCAAGCATCAACACACTTGGAGTACTCGCGCATGGTGAAGAAAGCCTGAGCCTTGCGAATGTAAGCGCGGATGAACTTGGGGTCCTTCTTGATAGCAGTGTTGCAGTCCTCGATAGCACTAGGAAGCTCAAGGAGCTTAGCGAAAGCGGCGGCACGGTTGCTGTAACCACGGGGGTCTTCGGGAGCACGCTTGATCATCTCAGAGTAAGCGGCAACAGCACCGGGCCAATCGGCCTCCTTGAACTTGGTGTTACCGAGAACGCGAGCCTCCTCGGCCTTCTCGGGGTCGACGTAAGCGGCACGGGCGTCCTCAATGAGCTTCTTCTCGGCAGCACGGAGCTTGTTGACGGTAGCCGGAGTGCGGTGCTCCATCAGAGACTTCTTGTAGTTGTCAATGGCCTCCTGGGTCTGACCAAGCTTCTCGTGGGCAGCGGCAACACGAGCATATGACTTGGCAATCATCTTGAAGTCAGCGAACATTTGGCGACCCTCCTCAATAGCTTTGTTGCAAGCCTCGAGGCAGGCCTCAAAGTCACCCTTCTCGAAGTGGGCAGCACCCAGGTTGTTGAGGTAGGTGATATCCTTGTGCAGTTCCCACGCCTTGGTGTAGTGAGCGATGGCGGCATCGAAGTTGTGCTTCTTGTAGTTCTCGGTACCGAGCGCCTTCTCCTTATCAGCCTCCTCCTTAGCCTTCTTCTTCTCAAGAGCCTCCTCGTCCAGCTCTTCCGGTTCTGGTTCCGGCGTAGGAGCCTTGGGCGTAGGCTTAGGCTTGGACTCGTTGGTGAACTGGGAAGCGGGAACCTGCTCGGCGCCCTCTGGGGGGGAGTCGCGGACCTGCATGTCGATACCCATAGCAACACCAAGAACTTCAATCATGCGGGGATCGCTGAAGATATCGGGAGAGCTCTTAGGGTCGTTGCCCATAGCCGAGAGCTTAGCCATGAATGCGGAATCGGCCAGATAAGGGGCGGTCTTGGGGTTAGCAGCAAGCTTGCTCAAGAGTGATGGATCACGGAACATCTGGCCAAAGTCGGGACGAGGGCCACCAGAGACATCAGCCTCAAGCGCCTTCTCGGCAGACTCGAGGCCACTCTTCAAAGTAGCATTGGCGGGGTCGATTTTCAGGCCCTCCTGGTACGCACCAACAGCAGCTTCGAGGTCGCCCTTCCCGTGGAGGGCAGCACCCTTGCGGCCCCAACCCTTGGCCCAGTCGGGCTTCAGCTCGGTAGTCTTGGTAGCATCAGCAAGAGCGTTGGCCCAGTCCTTCTTGGAAGCATAGGCGGCCGATCTGTTGGAGTAGAGGATATGGTTGTCACCATCGAGGGCAATGGCCTGGGTGAACTTGTCACTGTCGAGAGAGCCGATTGGTTAGCCAAATGTTCCGTCGAACCGAATCCCTGGACACCAGGGAACCGAAAAGTGTCCGAGTGTAGCTCGGTCGTCATGAACGTCATACAAATATACGCCCATCAACAACCAGCGTGAATCGTGCAGTACTCACATGGCCTCATCGAAGTTCTTAGCAGCGATGGCCTTGTTGCCAAGGGCCTTGAGTTCGTCAGCAGTAGACATTGTGATTATGAACGTAGTTTGTAAAACTGGGATATCAACAAGAAAGAAAAAGAATCAAGAAAATTAAAAAGGCGCAGTACTGAATAGAAAGGGAAATGCAAGCTTCAAGGTACTGATGTCGTGGGGTCGCCAAAAAAAAAACAGGAGAACTAGATCCTATGTTTGTATGTAGTGGTTGTCAGAATTAAATATCAAAAACGATGGAAGGAATCCAGTATGAAAGATCGGCACAGATAGGGGGACTCACTCTGTATTTATGTATCAATCTATAGAATTATCCAGAACTCCTCAATAACACTTATTGCCTTTTTGATATGCCAAATGTTTGTACTATGGCAGCGTGACTGTCGGGCTATACATATCGTGAATTCTAGTTCCTTCCATCTCTTTCCCGCGCCAGTGTGGTGGGGTGACAAGGGTTCTCTTACTTATTTAGGTGTATGGTCCGTGCGCACTTGTTACGCCGGCGCTTGCTTGCTTCCTAACCCGGGTAACATGCCCCACCCCATAGTCCCGGATCACTGGAGTCTGGGCGAAGAGTCTCCGTGCCGAACAGGTTGCTTAGATGGTAACGGCCATTTGATAATGGAAGTTGTGTTATATAGCTACGTTTGTATGTTTTCAACCGGGCCTTCTTTACCGTCCGTCATCTGTAAAGTGCATGCATGTTCAATTGCAGAAATAGAACAAACCACCTTCTTTTTCGTCATGAATAGTGGGGCATTCGATCTCATCACGTGACCCAGTTAAAAAAGTTTACCCAAACGACATCATAAGCAGGTGCCCACTATAGTGAAGCTCCGGCATCAGAGCGTGACCCGCGAGCTTCAAAACATAGACACCCCGTCTTTACAAACTTCTCATACTACTTCACAACCCCACGAACACCACCGCCAAAATGTCTATGTTCGGTTTCGGTCAGCGCCAGCCCTCGTCGGCCGAGAAGATTGCCATGGTGGAGTCCGAGTTCCGCCTGCACATCAACATCCTGGAGAGGTAACCATCGCCCAACGCGCCGAGCACTACGGCCTGCCGACTTCACTGTTCTTTTGACTAACAGATTTCCTATGTCAGAGTCACCCGTACCTGCCAGGCCAAGTGCCTCGACCAGGAGTACCGTGAGGACACCCTTGCCAAGTCGGAGTCAACCTGCCTGGACCGCTGCGTATCCAAGTTCTTCGAGGCTTACATGAAGGCTTCCGAGACTATGCAACAAAAGCAAGCCCAGGCCTCTGCTGGTGGATTCCCACGCATGTAAACGGGGGCATTGGCCCTGTACGCCCTTTGATGACGACTGCTCTATTCGTTCCGCACCACTCCACCACCTCCTACAGATAGATATACCCCTCTTGAACGACATGACCACGGCCAATCTCCCAACCGCCGGAGTAGAGCTGCGAATTCACGGGTATCCTCAGTTCATTGTACATTAGATATATTTCGACGGTATCATGCTTATGATCGCGATACGTTGATTTGAATGAAGATTTTATAAACACGAAAAGGATGCTTACTGTAGCGTTGAATGGGGACTAAAATCGGGTTGAACGCAGTCTATATTAATGACATAACCTAGTCCCACTACATTTGTCCAGAAGAGCGCTTTGTTAGTTCTTCTGTGATGCTCGCAAGATATTTGGCCCGGTTCCGATTCCCGTTAATGACCTAGCCAACCAATGCATCCAGCTCTCCGTTTCAAGCTGACTCCTCAGCTCGTGGGAGCGGTCTTCCAGCTTGAGAACTTGTTTCTCAAACATTTCCACTCCATCCTCTACCTCTTGAACCTTGCCCTCTAAGTTACCAATGGTATAATCTAGCCGGGCTAACAATGTGTCCAATTCCTTGATTTCAGCCGTCAAGTCATCACGTTCACGGCCGACAATGTCTTTGGATGTCATTGCCATATTCTCCTGATTGCTCACGGCTTGATCCCTGACATTGCGAATTTCCTGTTCCTCAAAAACAAACCGGGCTTGGAGGCTATTCAAGACGTTTATTGTGTCGTCAACCCAAGGCTCAATTTCTTGTTTAACATTGGTGACATCACGACAGAAACCCCGCGCCAATTCCAATAGGCAGCCAGTCTGGGCAGACGACGGTACGAAATCGAACATTGGTGCAACTTCTTCCCATCGCAAAATTGCTTCCTCTGTGACTGAAAAGGATGACCGACGTGGCCAACGAGCTTCATCTTGTGGTGATGGGACATGAAGATCAGATATACTATGCCGACGATAGAACTTCCGTGTCCTTGTTGTTGCCACAATTTCCCTGTCCATAGTCTGGTGTAGTGCACCATTGGCCTCAGCTAATGAACCCACAAGAGACGGCGACTTAACGTAAGCCAGCTCGTCAGTCAAACTATCAACCGTATCTGTTGCACTTGTGATAGGTTTAGTGATTACGGGCGTGTAACCAGTGGGCGACAAAGTTGGTGGCATAATCCTGAGATCTAAAGCCTTCTCCTTCTTGTAGTTTTGAAGGTATGCCTCAGGAGTCGACTTCCAAGTGAATGAACGGGTTGGGCCATTATTCCCTGATGGTGTTGGGGCGCCACTCGTGCTTACACTGTCAGTGTAATCATCCCGACTGCCCCTCCCACCCTTTCTAGCACTACCGACAGCATCCTTAATTCGCCCTAGACCAGAACGGGAGTCGGTTTTACGATTTCCCGACTTGAAACGACTCTTTTTCTCTTGTCTATCGCCGGTGATATCTGTAGAAATCTTTGTCGGTGAAAACGGGGCAGACACAGTCGCTGGCATCATAGAAGCATGTAGATCCTCCTTGGAGGTCCCCTCGATCGTGTCTCGCGAAGTAGAAGGGCCGGCCTTCATACTCGTCGATGATGCAACCTGCTGTTCTTTGGTTCCCCTCTGTGCAATTCCACCGACAGCGTGCTTGTCGTTGTGGCCCGTAACTGAACGGCGGGGCTTTCCATACCATAACCATTTTGGAGTCTCTCCGTATAGAGAGGCAATAAACTTGTCGGGATCTAGAGTTTCCATATCGCTAATTCCACCCTTATCCCGACCGCCGACCAAGTCAATAACTAGTTCGCCACGCTTACCTCCAATTTCAGCAACTGTATGTTTAACTGCCCGCGGTACAGCCCAACCTTCGTTGGCGGCGGCCTTTGCAGTTACACGTCTAAGAGACACAAGAGTGCTTGGGTCCAATATACCAGTGCGGTTAAGCTTTTGATATTTCTGGAAGTGACTAATACCCCGAGCCATGCCGTCAATATCAAATGGATCCTTGGGAACATTTGATCCGTGGGAGTTCAAACGGTTTCGGGCGCCCATTAGAGTCCCCAGAAGAACCGATACTGTAGTGGGCCCAAGACTACCGTCCGAAGCCTCGGCATTGTAATAGTCTTGCCCAATATCCGTCCACCAATTTCGGATGGCAGTCTCCGTGACGTCGCAAAGAAGACCATCTGTATATAATTGGTTTAGTTGTCCAAAAATAATGAGACCATATTGGCAGAGCCGTACAAGCTCAATAACAGCTTCACTAAAGTCGATACGCTCGTGTATACGATATGTCGAGTAAAACTTAGCCTGTGTGGCAGGTGGAGGTTCATGGAGAGTCAGTCCCGCTCTACCTGAACATCCCATTCTCTTGAGATTCTCATTTACATAGAATATCTTGAGATATTGGCGGATGTCTCCTCCGGGGACAGGAATAGCTGTCAACGCCGATGGGAAGCTGCTCAGATTTGTCGTGATTAAATCACCAAGCGGGGTCTCGCGTGGACGGGCATGGAACTGCTGAATAGCCTGAAGATATGTCCGTAATTTTGTAGACCACATGCTCTCATCCTCCGGGACAGCAATAACTCCGACAACAATAACGCTCTTAGTGTCACCTGTGTAGGTCGCTATAACTGTCGAGGGGGATTGTCGAGAGCACGCCCATTGTTCGACCAAGTACAGCTCGTATCCCTCAAGTGTCGTCCGCTCTTCGGCCACCTGGACCAAGGCGTCATCGGCAAGGTATCTATCCAGAGAACTTATGGTTAGCTTATGTAAGATTTAAAAGACCAAGATCAAGGCATACTTCAACGCAACTGGATCTGGGATAACCAAGCGTCGCGTCGGAAGGGCTGCAATATCAGCAGCCCGATTGACGATATCCCGTGATTCCTCCATAGAATGTCGCACAGACGATGCATGAGAACTATGATGAAGGCCATGAATATGATGGCCATGGGCGTGATGTTGTGCGTTCACATTCCCAACAACAGAAGCTCGATTCTGAGGGAGCGAATCAGAGCGACCCGAAGGAAACCCAGAAAACGGGAAAGACATTTGGGCAGATCAGGTTAAGTCGTTAGTGGGATGGAGGTTTTGGCGTTCAGTATTTAGTGCAATCTCAAATTGTCGCGTTGTCGCAATCATCACTCCAGCGTCAGTAAAAGTTCGCAAAGACCGCAAAAATGGCAAACAAGAAGGCTGGTCCGCGACTACCTTTTCGGTGGCGGTAATCCTGATTCCATAAAGACAAGCAGCAGCCGCAATATGGCTGTCTCCTTGTCGCAATTGCTCTGCATCGGCTTCAGTGACGTATTTAGGACCTACTAGGATCACGTGTGGATCGGCCGCGATTAGACAGCTGTACAGTGCTTAAGGAAGTGTATACTGTGACTACACATTCGAGTCTCTGTGTGCTTATTACAGTTTGGTTATAAGAGTACACACGGTGTGATGTAGCCTACCACTTGCAGCCAATGCCCCATTGCAATAGAGCTTAGTCCGTTGCATACCCTCTAACCTTGCATATGTACATATCTCGACATATTATCTCATATTCTCCGGCGCCTATGTACATCCATTTCATCTGATGCTATATTTCCCTTGACTTGGCTCCGTGCTCGTCTTCTATTATCGCATCAATACTCCCATAGGCGCATGTGAATTGCGACCAGACAGCCCGGCTCTTTGGGTAGCTACTAACCTTTACTATTCGGCCCTTGGACTCTCAACTTCCACCCGACACTATGTCTAGAGTTCCGGTGCCCCCGGGTGAGGCTATGGCCTCCGATGTGGCTCAATTTAAAAAGGCATCGTTGGATACTACAATCACAGACCTAGACGCACTCATTGAATCACTCCGTAGCGCCCGCGATACTGTTGCGCAAGGTACTTACCCCGCACAACACTAAAAAGACATGATACTAGTTCTAACAAATGTATTAGATCCGTCACGGGGTGATGCCCTTGTTGGCGAGGCTCAGTCAAACATCTCGACAACGGTGGAGAAGATGAATCGTACTTTAGTTCGAGTCAGCAAATCACACAAGGCCATAAACAAGACGTTAGACAGAGTAAGTCTCGCCATCTCGACTTGAATTACCATGCATCTAACATACTACGTAGGTCATACCTGTCAGACCATTACCATCGACAGGAGAGATGACTTCCAAGGATGAGCATGCAGTCGATACCGCCATTATGATGCACCTTCTTCGTGAAGGCCATTTTGACGTTGTTGAGAAGATCCAGCAAGAAACATGGCAACGGGATTTCCCCGATGGAAATGTAATCACAAGCCCTCGTGACATCGAACCGTCGGCATACTCAGGGCAACTCAAGCACATGCAAGAAATTCTATCCGAGATACAACAGCACAACATCGATAGCGCAATGAAATGGGCGCTGCAAAATCTAGAGGCTCTTGAACGGCGCCATAGTACCTTGATTCTTGATCTCGTACGACTGAGATTCATGTGGTTAGCACGAGGGCCCGAAATCAATGGTCTACCGGCAAATGATGATAATGGCGTCCTCGGTGCAATTCGATACGGGCGCCAAGTGTTCCCAAAAGTGCCGGCGCGCTACCAACATCAACTAAGAATGATGATCTCTAGTCTCCTTTTTCTCCCAAATATCGCAGGCGCACCCTATCAAAGCCTTTACGAAGTTGAATCTGGATTCCACAAAGCTGCCATCGCATTCAAGAACGACTTCTGTTCTCTCCTCGGCCTGGCCCCAGAGTCCCCCCTATACCAAGCAATTACTGCCGGTTCTCTAGCTCTACCACAAGTCCTCAAGTTTGAAAAGATCAAAAACGCAAAAACCGGTTGGACAACAGTCTCCGAGTTGCCTTTTGAGACGCCCCTTCCTCCAAATCTTCTCTTCCACCCAATTTTCGTCTGTCCCGTTATGAAAGAGCAGACAACTCGGGACAATCCACCACGTCTACTTCCATGTGGTCACGTTATCTGTAAAGCTGCTGTAGAGAAACTTCAGTCTCGCAATCCACGGTTCAAGTGCCCCTACTGCCCGGTTAATTCGGAGGATCAGGACGTACAGAAAATTACTTTCTAAGTGGCGTGGAGGTAGAAATACGGGAAGCACCGTCAGCGGGGACTATTTGGAATACTTCTCTGCAGTATATATACCACAGTCTTTTATAACAAATCAATAAGCTCGTATAAAGAGCGAAATATCAAACTGCGTCATTCTACACCAGGAAGTGAATCTGATTCGTCCGGTGACTGCGCATACTTGGCTCAAAGAGAAAACAGACAAAGAAACAGGCATGGCGCATCAATAGCAAAGTTCACATTCATAACAACCGGCACGTTTTGATAAAATATGTTCATGAATAGATAGCAATAAATTGGGCAAGGGGTATAAGACACATATTCAACAACACCATCAAACCATTGACTCTACAATTACGCGATACCACGAACGATATCACCAAAACAAGAAAAAAAGGGAGCAAAGCCAGAACCTATGGGCTCCAGTGCAGAGATAAATCAACACAAACAAGAAGGATAAGTTAAAGCAAACGTGAACCCCCAAAAGAATGGACAATTATGTCCCCATGAATAGTAGGAAAACAGAGTAAAAAACAAGAAAAAGACAAGATGATCCAAGTTACACAACTCGTATCTCCTGCTCCAGCGTAAATTCATCAACCAGATAGTCTCGCGACGGAAACACACTAGTAACGGCATTCTAGACTTTTTGTCCGGGTTCCAGACAAGATCAGAAGGCTCTCTAACAAAAGTGACGTACAACATAACAAGTGTTTTCCGGAATGCCCATGTTAAATGAGGCGTCATGGTCCGTAGCCATGATTAGAGACTCCAGGTATCAAAATCACAGCCCCGTGTATATTCATGTGCTCCGTCAAGGATAGCACATGCCACGTTCAGACTCGCCGGTTATAAGTGGCACGATTAATCAATCGTCATACGAGGCGCTGCCATTGGCTTGACATCGACCATACTTATGGAGTTGTTATCGGCATTTTCGGGGTCAGCGCGGGGACTGAGAAGGTGTGGCTTCAGGCCCTTGCCAAAGTTTTGCATGCAGATGATAGCGTTCGAAATAGTCAACAGAATCAAAAAGATTGTGATGACAGCGAACGCTGTAAGTGACTTTTTGACAGGGAAGTACTGGGTGCGGAAGTGGTATTGGTAAATCCGCACCAGCTTGAAGATGAAGTAACTCAAAGCACCCAAGTAAAAGACCAAGACAACATAAATGCCGGCTTTGATTTCTCGTCTAGTGCAAAATGCGGCCCCGAGAAGAATGCAGATGGTGATGGGCACTACTGCAATGGTCAAGCCAAATTCTGGATCAGTTTTGCTGTTTGTTACAACAACGAGGAATTGAATCATGAAACCCAAAAAGAAGAAGAAATCAAACTTGAGCAAAGCAATATAAATCTGTAGTGGCGGGTGGTTAGTCAATATGTCACAACGACTGAGTTTTTCGTGAGTAAACTAACCTGATAGTGCAAAAACATCTTCTTCATGCGGTAATCAGCACCGATGTACTTCAAAATATCCCAAGCAAATTCTTGGTAAAGCTTCCATGCGCAGAATCCCATAAACGCCGTGACAATAGCACACACGCAAGGAATTGCAATGAGAAATCCACTGATGTCAGGCCAGTAGTGTGAAGCTGAAAGTTTGTTCTTGAGAACATTTTCAAAGGTGATACCAGTAACTCCTTCGCTGTAGATGTCGACTTGCAGGGCCGTGAGATTTCCAGAAAGAACATTTAGAGAGTCGTGAATTTGCTGAACTTGGATAGATGTGTAAATCATCATTGCGAGGTTGGCGAAGCAGAGACCAATGATTTGAATTGTGTTCTTTTGCCGGAGAGCATCCCATACTAAGATCAACTCGTACAAATAACCAAAGATGAAAAGGGCAAGAAATGTTGGGATAGTTCTTTTCTGCACGACAGCAGCTTTGTTTTCGCTGACATTATCGCCTATACTATCCTGGAATCGGTAGTAAATGTATCTATATTCCAAGATGAAGATTAGCACGCGAGCGTATATGGAAAGGTGAAATTGAAGCGCAGTAACTCACGATTCGCAGGCAAGACATACGATGGCCTGAAGGACGATAACACCAAAGAATAGCCCTGGCCATGTTGACTTGGCAAATTGCATGGAAGCAACATTTGTGCGGCCGCGGTTGATCTTGAGATTCCGCGGAGTAGAAGGTTCCATTGAATCCATATTGTCGTCGTGATATGGTGTGTTCAAGGAGTTTCGTCTAGAGTCAAAGGGATTTGATTTTGTTTTGCTGACAGCAGGAAAGTGGTGACTGGTTGTGCTTTGCGCAGGGCTTTCTGGTTGGTTTGAGGCGTGTCCGAACTGATGAAAGTCGTCGTCGCCACCGAGCGGCTCTCGGCGGGTGTCTATGCGTGTCTCCACTGCGAAAGATGAAGCTCGACTCCGGCTGGAGTCGAGAGAATTATAGCCGCGAATGTTTACCTTGGGTGACTAATGCTGGGGTGCAAGATGAGAAACAGCGGAAGCCCGTCGTTATCTCGCTGGATTGTAGTGAGATGGGCCTGTACGAACGCTATTTGGCGCTCGTGTTATGGGGATTTTTGTGGAGTTGGTAGCGGCGTGTGACGGTAAAGTCTTGGGAGAGAAAACAAAGACTGCTGAATCTGGTGGTGGGATTCGGCACGGTGCTGAGGCGCTTCTTTATTCTGTTGGAAATCAATGCCAAGTCCTTCGGCGGTAATGGAATTGTTGGTTTGGTTGCGACAGTAGAAAAGTAGCGAAGGGAGCCGAGTGAAATAAGTGATAATTGTTGGTCAATGTACGCCCGATGACCTGCTCAAGGCTGTATTTTTCGAGTTTTCTGGACGCCAACCGGTAGATGAACGCGTATGAATATATCCGGGTCCGACAAAGACGTGCTATAGCCGGGCAAATTTCAAAGGCACAAAGAGTCGAAAACAGTTGCCCGAAAAGTTGTAAGACGCAAGGCAGAGTCGAGAGACAAATTAGGATTCAGAGAGCGGAGAGCCGGTGATGGGTGGCTGTTTTGTGGGTATTCCGTATTGACGACGCCGAGCGGGATACTTAAAAAAGACTGGATGTGATATGAACCACGTCGGAATAAGCGATTGATCAAGTGGAATAGTATGTAAATACTAACTAACGACCGGACGTTTGTGTAGGTCGGAAAGATAAGGAAAACGAATGAAGTATCGGGGAAGATACAAATAGGTTTCAAAGGGATGAAGATCAACTTGGGAAATGGCAAAGCCACATTTGAGGGTATGTAGGCGACAGCGGGAGGGTGGGGAGTATTTACGAAACAACTCGTGGTTGAAGAAAAAAATAGGCGGTCGGTTTGGTATGCGCTAGTGGCCTGTGTCAAGGGCATCGGACACTACAAAAAGGGATCAGAACGGGTATCCAACTAGCTAGTATAGTCCAGAAATGGGTCGTATAAGGCACAGACCGGTCCTGGTCAAGTGTACATACATATGTACAAATCGAATGGGATAGACGATGGTGTAAAAGTATGTACATATGTACATACATACAATGGAACTGAAGAAGCTACATAGAATGAACTCGCCGAGGGTCTAGATCTCTACTGCGTAGAGACAGCAATGCGGCCAAGAAAGATTTCCCATTGGAATTTATTCGCATATATTTTGATAAGTCCGCGTACGCAAAATAGTCCACTCCAATCCAACAGAATCTAGTTCCCATCCTCGATAAGCAATGTAGCGCGTGAACTATCTGGTACACAGCACGTAGGCCTCTGTTGACAGCAAGGGTCCGATCCATCCCTTCCATCGTATTTCAAGGGTGTTGGTGTGCCAATTGTACGCATGAACGTCAACATGAACCAGTGTGTCTAGGCTATTTCTCGTCTCTCACCTCCACAACCAAATCATGGCTATGCCCTGGCACACAGACATTGCCTCATTGATATTCACCGTCTTGAACGCCTCGTTGATGGCTTGGCTCAATTACTGGCGTAAGCATACCGTTTGGTTCCGGGACAATCTCCGGACATCTTGTGGGAACCAGTAGAACGGGTATGACAAAATTTACGAAGTGCATTCCAACTCAGGGCGCACCATCCTCCTGTGCGTAGTTCCCATGATGGAACGATGGAAGGTTTAGGATTGATGTTGACTTAGCTCTGATCTATTGTTGGCGCCGGTTTTTCCGTCAGGAGCTAGTTTATTCCAGTTCGTAGCCCACAGGGTTGATAAACCCCTAAGCGAGAATCAATTACTCCTCTCGTCTGTCAAAATGCACTTCCTGTGGTATTGCAATCCTTTTCTTGCTGATGAAACCAAACATGAAGCACTTGGGTGCATCACATGAGACGACTTAATGCAGTTAAACCAAGTCATGTAACCACTGTGGAATTTGTTAGGAACAATTTAAATGTCTGCAATATGTGTAAAATCTCGTCCTTTGGCACACCGCAGCTTCATAGTCATATATCAAGGTCGCATATTTTGGTTGGAATATATGTAGTTTGACGTCGGTAATATACGTTTTCTCGGGGACGCCTGTACATACCATAACACTTAGTTCTCAGGGGCAGCCATGATCGTGCTTTTTGATGGTTGCCACGAAAGTTTCTTGGCGATTCTAATTGATTGAATAGTCTTAATATTGTTACTAGCAAACATTCCAAATTTTCCTTCTTTTTCGTGCCAACCCTCATCGATTCATTTGCACAGCAATCAAAATCAACATGTCAATTACTATTTGAGGAAAGGCACCACACTTCACCATCTTCTTTAGCTGACCAAACGACAAAATACAATTGGTTGAGAATGGAACAGCCACGAGTATCACCAGAAATGAAGGTCCTCATGAGAATATTGAGCCAAAAATATAAAACCCACAACAAAGTACCGAATATCTATTGAACTCATTCCTGGGCTAGAATTGTGGTGCAGCACCATATTGCATAGATGCACTTGCAAACAAACATGAGCTCCGAAATCTTGAACTTGAATAGACCTCCCCAAATGCGATTATCCTCGTAGCCGACAATGTCCCATAGTTCCATTAGATACTTGTCGCGCGTCTACTTCCCAATTTTTGGGTCACTATTGGATATATGATATCCTCAGTGTATGTATATTCTGTTTCTCCTTTCAGTAACATTCACTCGTGTGCATGCATACATACCATTTGAAAATATGACGGTGCCATTATCACTTTCCCCCCGGTACCAGATGCTGCGCCTATTGCCTGCATTTGTTACTATTTTCAGCAACATTGCTATCTCTACAAAAATTTGATCCATATATTAACCCTAACAAACAACATGTGTAATAGATGCAAATATGGTGAATGTTCAAATCCAAATGAACTGAAGGGATTTGATCGGGAACTTGTGAACCAACCGAGAGATGGACCGAAGATTTCCAACGTCAGACAACGTAATAGTAGTTTTCGTGCTTCAAATGAGTCGATACTATCGAGCTTAAAGCGCACATATTTTCAAGTGCAAAATATTTCCAAAGTACACATGTGGCAAACTACAAGGTTAGGGTTTATCACTGAAAGCGACGGGTGATCCACGTCTCGATACTCAAGTCCGAATCTTAAAGGCACTATTCTGAGCTTGTGTGTGTATGTGTATGAGCATTTACAAACGAAAGGTCGGGGATAATTGAAAATTTGTTGTGTATACATAGTAAATAGTCACAAACAAAGGTGAGATTTGTCGAGTCGAAACATGCACTTATATTCCTTTGGCCTTGTCGTCGAACCTATATAGGTGGTGGAGTGCAGACGTATGCTTCAATTCAAGTGGTTGTGCAAGTGCATACATACACGTTTGTATGTACTTGAATCAAGGTCTAGCTGTGATATCAAGTTGAAAAGATGACGTTCAATATGATTGGTCTACTACCCGCACTAAACAAAGTTTAGTCCGTTTGGCTATGGTAACACTTACCCCTGATGTCTGAAACATTGATGGGCTTAGCCAGAGGTAACCGACCCGATGTCAACATATCAATCAGAGGATTGGGTTAAATCTACATTGCCACAAACTTAATTCTAACAACGCCCGATATGCCATGTGCGATTTTGGAAAAAAATAGATGACGTGCCAGGCGGCCTCTGATTACAATACCATACTCAAAGATACTTCGATCATCAACTGTTACACAGCCTACTCAATATCCGGCGGAGCCAGGAATCGACCTCGTCGGTGACAACCCACTGGCCTTCTCACCATTGGGTATGCTTGAATGGTCCTGTAATTCCATGATTTGTGTATACTGCGACGAATCTGTTGCTTCGCTTACATACATACGAATAGTCGTGAATCAAAGTATTTTAGACTTGACAAGGAAAAGTATTATGGCACGAGTTCCTTGTGGCTTCGATGAAACCGTTCCGACGATCATCTGTGTCATATCGAACCCTGACAGAGGTAGATCTCGTCAGGGCACAAAAGAGAGGAAGATGAAACCGTCTTATCCGTGTTCCGATATTGAAGTATCGCAAATAGGTACATAAACATAGTTATAGACGTGTGTATATTTAAATATGTATGTATGCATGTATGTATTCTTTACGAGATAATTGTGATGAAACATATGAAACTCTGACCGGCTAGTGCTGGTCATGAGTTCGGACGGGATGCCGTTCCTTGCGATGTCATTATTTTGAAACAGGAGTGGTAAACTTAAAGAATGTGACATCATGTCTGAGCATGGTCTTGACAACGTCATGGCTAACTATACCACGTCGGTGGTGCCCCATCTGATGTACATACCCTGAGTGATCATATAAGCACACATACGCTCATAATTTTGAGTTCCAGAATGTGTGAGTCTGTGATCATCAGTGCTATAGTAAAAATGATAAAGATGACCATCCATTCCTGAATATCATGACAGTGTCTTATACAGGCAATAAGTTGTGTATTTGGGGTACTCTACATTGAGATTCATATGGGCACACCAAAAAGTTGATTTGAACAATTTGAACACCTGTTACGCCCAGGCATGTTGTTTTTGTATCATAGCTTCATGAGAATAAACAGCTACAGATTCCTTCTAACGAGAATAAAGACAACTAGACAGTGATCTAATCTCCCATGTGAGACCTAACACATAAATGTTGATAAAATATGACCGGCAAGTCTCCAAATACATTCAGCGAACGAAAAATAGAAACCATATTAGCTGTTGTCAGACAAAGAAGCAACACTGCATTATGTTACCTTTGAATCTGACCTGTCATGTTTGCTTCAATGCCTACTTACTGTGAGTAATATATTTTGACTTTGTTGTAAGTAGTTCGTTTTGTATGGGGCTTTGTCGTGTGATGATAGAGAGCACATTCGTGTTCAAAGGTTCAGTACTTGCCCTTGGCGGATCAATTCGTCTTATAGACACTAAGATGCACATTGCATTTATCCTATAGAGGATAGACTTCACTTGGAAGCATCGGAACGCCACAAAAGACACCAAAGCACGCGGATCTCGATGTCCACAGGCAAGTGAGGCCAGGCAGACCTCGCCTGCAACCCGAGTATAAAAAGAGAAAGGCCACGCCCCCTTAGAAAGGTGCTTAGGCGTACACGAGAATACAAGCCAATATACATTTTATATAAAATATCCTAATATTCTTATGCAAAAGCGATATCTACTACATCTCCGTCCTAGAGCTAAGTCTTAGAGGTTCAATGAAGAATATAAAAGAAGAACTGTATACTAACTGACAATGCATAACCTTCAAAAGACTTGTGTGCCTCCTACTAGAAACAGAGCTACCAATCGCATGTTGAGAATTTGTTTAGGTGAATGTCGAAGATGTTACCCAATCAGTATTTGAACAGATGGGGATGTTAACCTTGAGTTATGTGACACAAAGCTTGTTCAGTAAACACTTCTAGCAACCCTAGAAATAAAACGTAATGCGACTTTTCGAGTCATGAATCATGTTATCCATTAATATTTAATTGCATAAATATCAATAATGAATTCATCCAAATAAAGTTAAGACATCAAATAGTACCATTATGTATGGTACTTTGCCACCGAAAGCCGGGAAGCCGGACCACTGTGATGTCACAGTCTGATGTTGCCTATACGAGAAAATTGGTATGTATGATTGTTCAGTTCAACACTGTATCTGTTGAGATTGCCTCGGCTAATAGCAAACTATGTTGAATATGACATGCTGTTTAAGGGTGGATATGGCGATTTACAAACGAGATGTCACATCACCTGGTTTATCTCTCGGAGAGACATCCAATCCAAGTTCGTAGAGAAGTTAACGCGCTCTGAGTGGTGGCATACCATCATCCATAGTATTGAAGTGAGGCGCAAAGGCAAGTTGGGGGTCGGAACAAGGCGGGAGTTACTGCACACTCCGTTACAACGAAGGAATAGCGAAAACTTGTCACTTTTGACTGTAATCGTTTGTGATACCCCCCTAGAGAAGAGAATGAGTAGGATTTGTGACGATGTACATACACACACATGTCATTTTACACGTGTATGCTCATGTATTGTGGCTCTGAGTGATTTATGGGAGAACCAACATCGCACATGGGGTAGATGAAGTGTTAACTCAGGCGAGTTTGGCGATAACTACAACCATGGGAGCTACTACGACAAAATAGCCATATGTTCGAGTTCAGAACTGAGGCGAAATTACATGTTACTCGATGTTGATGAAACGATCTAGAGAGGTATTAAGCCCACATCGGAGACGCTATTCATGCCAATTATGAATTAAGTTGATGTTCATTTTCAGTAAAGTTAAGCACATCGTGACGCATAAATACAGGTATACAAAAAAGTGGATTGCGAGTATGTTCACACATGCACCAGGACGGAATAGGCTACAATCATTGACGGCAACGAAGGTCACGTTACGGTCATGGGATCGGTTATCAAAATACTACATCGTGAGATGGATACTCGAATTGACCAATTTGGATAATGCAGAACTACTTTGGGCTGCATTCGGAAGACCCGGCAAGCATTTAAATAGATCAAATATCAGCTCAACTGCATTTGATCTGAGGCGATGAGATATGACATATATTAAAGAAGGGGTGTACATATACTAGTGTGTTGGCATCACCTCTGGGGGAACTGAACAGACCACTATAACCTGATGAGGTAGGTTCCAGACCATAGCGCGATCCAACGAAAGCATAACGCAGCAAAGGATCGTCAGGATTCGCTATACCATAATTCTACAACAGCTGACGGGTGATGATGTATCTTGAGAACCATGGATTTCGAGTATGTGGGATCTGCTTATTTCATAGAGCGTAACCAACTATATGGTGCGTGTTCCTTTTTGATACATGCATGTTCGTTGAAGTCAGGCGCCGGACGACATCCAATGGTAAGCCGCAACGGGGATTTGCGATATACTTGGGGGACATTCGAAGGAATGTGTCTTTACAACGCTGTAGACGGGAGCGGGGAAAAATTAACAGGTAGAGTTTGCACGACGGAAGTGGAGTAGCGCGTCATTATATTAAAGTGATATCAAAACTATATCATCAAATGTGAATAGAGACTTATGGCATGATATAGTGACGTGGAGACAAAGGTTCTTATAAAGGATGGATGTATGAGTAAGACGCATGTGTATATTTGAGGGAACTAAGCAGACGGCGGACGGCTTGCCTAGTCCCCAACGGGATCCCAACCCGCCATAGAAATTGCGTAACCCGAGGGGAGATATCACTTTTCACCATGAGTCGTAACAGTTATGTAATATCGACATCAATGACTTATGAACTATGTACGGTGTTGCGTGGATTATGTGGGAGACATGAGCATGTTAAACTCCATTCATGAATTTCAATTCATATCACAGTTGTTTCATGCTAGCTAAGTGTAGTTTTCCACTAAAAAATGTCATGAAATTTGCATGACGTGAACCTACCCCGCTCCCGGAACCACCCGCAAATCTCAGGCTTCTATTCATAACCATAGCCTAATAAGAACATGCGAGTCCCACATCAGAGAAGACAACCCCACTCAAAATCATCGCTCATGGACAGAGCCTGTTCCCTGTAATAGTTTGTCCGTGTTCCATTGCGCATAGAAATCCTAATTGTGAATAAATATCCACTTTAGGAAGTAGTCAGTGACCGAGACAGAGACTGTGTGGACTAGACCAGATCAAAGAACCACATGTGATGTCTAAATATGTTAGCACAAGTCTACGTAAAGTCGGGCATTGAGTATCGTATATATGTCGTCTGAGTATTTCAAGTTTGCAACATAATCCTGGTGTCCCAACTCTCCACATAGACGGACACGGTCACAATAGGCATGCCCACGGTGGTATCCACCGCACAGTCCTCAGAAATGCTCAACAAACATATGTCCTGAGCGGAACGGTGATCAGGCAAGCCGGGAGACGGAAAGTGGGGACGGGAGAGAATAGGTTTGTGCGTAACTGCCGTGCACACTTTGCCAACACAGGCGAGGTAGGGACAAAGAGTCAAAGGAAGGCCGGGTAGATGAGCGATTGAAGCCGTGACGGCATCCGTGGAGCCTGGGATCACGAGAGCGGACGTTGAGGATTAAGCGAGTCCTTCCTACGTCTGGTGCTCCAAGTGGGCCAGAGCAGCCAGACCAAAACAAGTCAAGATACATAGTGACGATTCTTATACGTATGGGGTGCATTGGAGTATGTGGTGTTGCGTTGTGAAATTGAGCTGTGAGATACATGCATTGATATTCTGACTCCCAGGCTTCAATGCCAAAGCCTTTGCTTTTGGCAAGAAACCCCCCTGAGGTCCAAGGAATATTTGTTGTGTTTATATGAACCGGCAGTTTCATTACTTCATGCTCAATATTTCACGCCGTTGTCTTCTGTACGACGCACCTCAGAGGTGTCCACTGTGGTTAGAAAAGTGCCCATAGCGTTTCATTCCTCCAAACACTTTACATTGTTATGTTGAAGACGATCGGCGGCTGCCCCTTTGCATTGACCTGGGTGTACATGCTTAAGTACATAAATACATACTTCCATACATTGGAAATTTACAAAACCAACTATCAGGCTCATACAGGATCGGTGAGAGGCAGAATCGGACGGCAACAATACGGTAACCGTTAGAAGTACGGTAAAATGCGCGCACCTAAGCCAAGGCTCGCTACCAATAGTCAAACCATATGCACCTGTATATGCGTGATGAAAAGATAAGGCTCATTGTTTAAGACAAGCCATCGGGAGGACCGCTGGCAGCCGGGATGATCCAGGACCGAAAAGAGGAATCCTTGTGACGGGCGTCGTGATGGACCACATGCGAGACCGCCAATGTAATACCCTTTGCTTAGACACACCCTCATGCATGCGGATCCACTGGCCGGACGGCAACGGTGAACGACCGGCATATCCCCGAGGACAACCAGACACCGACAGGATTTGCGCAATTCGGGTCGTGGTATCGGCTTAGACCTGGTTCAAAATAGGGTAATGGGGTATTTTGTAGACGAACTTCGGTGGCGTGGTATGACTTGGGCCAAAAGGCTATAACAGATGTGGTTTCTGTCCGTGGGACACCTAATGCGAGCCAGTTGGGCGGTTGCATATGCGTTTGAAAGTACAGCTGTTACCCGTGTGTATGTTCAGCTGCATTCATTCAATACCATACCCTGTTACACCCCGGATTGTCATCCATCTTTGAAATATTCTATCCGTGGCCTTCGGTTACGTTGTTTGGCTATGATCAGCACATGCAAAGCCCCAGGGCGAGACTCTATGGTACAGCTTTACACGCAAGCCAGCTACCGGAAGCAAAACCAAAATATGTATGTGTATGTATGCATGCATGCACATGTGTACATACGAAGAGAAGAGTGCAACAAGGGTGGACACACAGTCACCTGCCCTCACGCCCACCTACCCCGCTTTGATCTGAATTCCTTCACTGCACCGACCTAGTTACATTAACTAGAAGAAACACTTGTCGTCTATGTGCCTCTCTAGTTGTGTACAACAACCCGCCGGAATGCCAGCTTCAGACTGGATATGATCTATAAAGACAGTGACCCATGGCCGAGACCCTGCAAAGCTTCTGGGGTGGCCCGGGTGTCGGCAACTGCCTTAAATATACGACACATGTTTAATGGCACCAGCTTTCCACATTGGGTAACATTTCGTGGGGTCAAAGGCCAATATATACATACATGTGTATGCTTGCACATATGTACATACACCAGAGTAAATATTGAAAGAGAAATGCTTGGCTTGTGTGTGCCAAAATGAGGCGGCCATTCAGATGGGAGAACCGCACATCAGCTTGACTGATGGAGGGGTAGCACCCGCTCAAGGAACATGCATCAGTTTTTGGGTTGCAAAGGAACTGAATCCTTCAAAGTGCAACAAATGGACCAGAACGTTTTGGGTGTGATGAAGTGTGGGCCTGGTGTGTAGTGGAGACGAGTGGAAAGAGTGGGTACACTTATGGACTAAATGGATCATAACGGGTCCGAGTAGGATTCACGTCACAACAGGACTTCACCGGCATGCTTCCTCGAGGAGTCGTGCTACCTACCGAGATATACACCCGGATATAATTTCACCCAGAGATGGCCTGGCCCAATCTAGAGGAATCATGCAGCCGTGAGGGAGGACCGATCCGTTGGATCCACCAGAGCAGGGCTAATCGAACTTTGTATCAACAAGCGGACTGAATACTGGCGGGTAAACAAGCCGGGACCCAATTCCACCCGTGTCTACCGCCCTCCTGCAGTAGTTATCTCTTTGCCACTCGCTCCTATCCGCGCCCGCTTGCCATAGTGGAAGTAATTCGCCCACGAGCCACGGGCCCACCACAGCGCATAGTTTCATCTCCAGATGAAGGCATGTACGTACCTCAACCAAAGCACAGTTGGTGATTATGTACACACAAACCAGTACTGTCCAGCCTCCCATAATCATCAATGAAGAGTTTGCGGGAATTATATGGATCCAACCTCGAGGCAATAAGACCGAAGCTCCGACTATGCGGGCCGACCGTAATATAGTTGATCTCGCGGTGACTTGTCTGGTCACAACCGGGACCGCCCTTGAATATGCGGGTGCATCTAGGTACACACAGACACAGGTAGTCTGACATGAATGTGATGCTTCATGCCGTCTAAAGCAGGTAGGATGAACTGCGTTGTCCCCGGTACTCTGTTGCTTGGAGAACTGCCAACATCTCAACAAGCTAAAGCGTTTGTCCGAGCTCATGTTTACCCGCCATATTGCTCTTTACCCGCACCAAAGCCCCACTAAGAAAAGCTAGCATTGCCTTCTGCGGGATGCTGCCAGGGACCAGGATATTAACGTCTTGATCCATCATAGATATTGATTTTTTCTTAGACTTCCACAAAGGATAGTGAACAACGCATATGTGCATACAAATGTCCAAACATATGTATGTATGTACATACATACATACATACATACATGCATACATATGTGCGGGCACTACGCCCAATATGTTTTGTTTTTCGGTCACTGAATGTGCTGGCCATCTGCATGTCTTGTTATCCCTGACAGCCAACTCCTGATACTGTGCAGTTGAATAGAACAAGGCTTCATAGTAAGCTGCAGCCATCGGCTACATCACACATTATCTAACGAGCAGAGGCGTTGAATGAAGCTTCGCAACCTATAGCTCCGCTCTTTACGGATCCACCATTACTGGAGGAAATGGCCCGAGATGGTTCTTTTTTTCCCGACCTTCGGCCTCACTTGCTGCGCGGCTTCTCGCCTTTGCCACCGTGGGTGTTAATGCACGCTACACGGCTAACGTTCGGACAAAGATTGCTAGGCAAATGCCGTTAGCAAGCCTAACCCTGTTTTACTAGAACCAAGAAGCCAATAGAAAATACACGGCATTGAACTCTCTACTTATACAGACACACGTGTACAGCCACATATTGAGTCGTTGCAAAGATATTTTCGCACATTTTTGCAGATATTTTCGTGAGTAATATGTTAACATGTTGAGTAAAATTCAACTTCTTTCTATATAGTGCCAAATTCAACAGGGAACCCTAATAGTTGTGTAGGCAAATGCCTTTACTTATAGATATGCCCTCATAGGTCCAATTGTCGACAAAGATAATCATTTACGTCCGTTAGTTGCACCCCACCCCACACAGTTGTTGTGTCCCGGGATATCCATGAAAAGTCATCCGCCCGTCAACGGGAGCAAGGAGCTAGGCTTGACTAGGCAGATTTCATACTTCCCAGTGACACTGTAAGCTTGACAGAAGCAGGAATCTCGGGAACATGGGAAATGATCAGATGAGTTTGTTTACACACTGAGGTGTGGTTGAAGTCGTGAGAGCTCAAAGCGGGATTCGCAGTTACGCAATGCTGATGATAGGAAGCAGTCATCCGGAATATTTACCGAGGAAAACGCTGTCGAAAAAAAGTACAAAATCAGGTTCTGCCAAATATGCCGGGGGTCAGTTTGTCTACCTGGTAACCCTGCATTGACTGAAGATTCGAATGAGAAAAGAAATGCCTGTGGGAAGACACCGATTAAGTACTAAATCCCACTTTCTCTCAGAGATTGTTCTAATCGAACGTCAAGTTGACTCGGAATTTTCTATCTAGGGGTCACATTATTAGCGACGATTCCGTACTACGTTCGTATTCTCTCAAAATGTGAATAGCCGTGCCGATCACGCCATGATGATTCCGTACATGCGCTGTATGCATACTACTATGGTTGGCCCAAACCGCGCGATATATACTCCCGGGAAGTTCCTGGAAAACAATTGACACAGGCCCACTCAACCCGCGACACGAAAGTCCACACAGGTGACTTCGCGGGGCAGGAGTTCTATCGGACAAGGCAAGCAGGCATCGGGGTTCCAACCGGGCAGATAACCAAAAATCAGTCTGACGGATGGTCCACTCTGGACGCAACACACTGACTATGTATGCAGTTCAATATGTGCGCGATTACTGTTGGACCAAAAATAGTGGGCGATGAGTAAATAATCTCCGACTAATGTTGTATGTGTTTGTTGTACTATCTTTCCACTGTGAGCATATACCAGCCACACAATTCGCAACAATGGAGACGTTCAACATTGATAGGTATTTCACACGGCAACTACTGAAATGATACAGAATTTGACTAGATCTAGAGTGGTACGAATCTCGAGTTCACGTGGCAGGTTTCACAAACCCCACTACCAACGAAAACATCAGACAAAAGCCGTTGCACAACAAAACACAAGTATGGGATATTTTGCGTATTCAATAGCCGATGCGCCAGAAAAGTATGTTCTACTGATTTCAATGAGTAAAAATGCATCATGCATTCGAACATTATGTTAGGTATGAATGCACCAAGTCGCACCATAGAAATCAATAGGCTGTGCCAGGGATGACCCTGAATGCCCCAATGATAGAAGTGGGGTACCGTTGCTTGTGTTCTTAATATTCTCTAGCTTGATGTATAGAAATGCATACATGCAGTACTTGGCATATTTTCACGCAGTCTGTTGATATTTTCCCGCATCAGGAAATTGCCGGTGTAGCCCAATATTACAGTAGGTGACAGCAAGCAAGGCTAGCAAGGCCAAAACGCTTCGGCCACTTTGGCGAAGAAAACGTGTCGAGCAAGCAGACTGCGAGGAGCCGGTGTGGCGATGGTGATATTTTCAGGAGAAGGATTCTATCTGCCGTGTTTGAATAGTAAGCGAATGAGTGGCGAACTTGACGTTAAACCGGCCAATTGGTTGGGTGTATTACATCTAGCAGAAGATTTCGGTGTCTATAAGTAATGCACCGCTTCAAAACGAGTCGATGTATGGGAGTTTTGCCAGCCGGTGGGTCGGGATTGCATTCCAGCAATAGCCAAGAATATGCCTATTTTCTCCATAGTGAATATTACAAGAGGGCACGACGCCCTTATACCCCATTTTTTCACCAATTTACAAAGGGAATGATATTTAAGCGCACACAAACATAGTTTTTGGTCCACAGACCTCTAAATATTCAAAAAACAAGGATTTTTTTTTTCCATTGTGTCATTAGGTAGAAAGAGCAAAACAAGAACTGAGGAAGGCTGCAAATAATTGCAAAAAGCCCCCCAAGACTAAAACTGACAGCCAAAAATGTAATCCAAAAACCAGATGCCCAAATCCCCATTAATCATGTGTATCTACGTCGTGTGTTATATGGTCGCTAAAAACTTTGCGCCACAACTATACCTTGAAGACGACGGTATTTTTTGTTCTCGGTGAAAGATGCTCGCTGTAGCGGACTGTCTTTTGAATTCAGTCCTTCTTTTGCAATGCTGAAGATTTGAAGCAGGCTACTGCCGGTGCACCAGAAGACGAGAGGGACTTCTTGCCAGTGACTACCGAGTTAAGCAGACTCTGGCTGTTTAGGCCCCTTCTGTGAGCGTTGTTACTGCCTTGGTCATTGTCCTTAATAAGACGTTGCTGGTCGTCCTTGTCTCCGTCGGTACGGGAACCCCAAGATGTCTAAATCATGAAGAAGGTAAGTTAGCGGATATAAACCGGGAAGAGCAATAAATTATAGAAGAACAAGTATGTGTGTATGTATGTACATACATTGCATATTGAACCAAGTGGGGCGAGGAAGAAAAAAAACATACCATGTTTAGTGTAAACAGTGCGTAAATCTTGATCAATCCATGAAACCAACCAAAAAGGATGGACACAGGCAAGAAGTAAATATCGCGGGTGTTTCTACGAAACAGGCCGACGAGTTTGATGACTTTGGTAAAGCCAAAAACAAAGATGAGATGCGCCCAAAGTGCATAGAGGCGGTCTTGGTGGGCCCAGCCCTCCGTCGCTCTCCAACAGCAGTATGTAATGAGCGGGTCCATCAAAAAAGCCAACGAGGTGAAGGTTGCAAAATGCAATGCATAGGTACACCACAATTGTTTACTATAAGGATAATCCTAGTTAGCAAGGTTTCGGGGCCCTGGATGAGATGGCGGCGTATTGCTTTTCTGCCGCGATGCTCCCTCCGTCTCGTCTCCGCCGCAGGGGTCACCGCCAGAAATGTCAAAAACATGGTGCTCAAAATAAGAATTACTTACGTCCAAACATCGCAATCATGTACCAATGAAGTCCAATTACTGCGCCAATTGCTCCGGGCCCAGCGCGTACACTGATACAAGAACTTTGGATTGTCTTCCAGTGTCGTTTCCACCAAACACTCGTCATCGTATTGGATCCAGGTTTTCCAATTGTGGCGAACCAACCAACGAGTAATAAAATTATCGTCGTCCGCGTTGAGAGTGCTCTGGCCCCACTTTTCGTTCTCGAAATGGTTTGAAAAGCTACGGTCGAGTAGAACCGTCCGCCGATAAGCACCAGTACGGCCGGACATGCATGAAGTCCCTCCATCGATGTTATGGGTAGCCGAAATTTCAAAATTACGTCGCTCAATGTACGCAGCACCCAACCAGTTCCACATTTGCGCACTCCATGAGTTAGTCTCCGGGTCCAAACGGCGCACCTTCTGGCAAGTCCCAACACCGCCAATCAGCATGTCTGCGTCAAAAGGGGCGAGAAGATAGCGCAGAGTCTTCCGAGGCCAGTAAACATCGTCGTCGGCCAGGACAATAATTTCAGTCTTGACATATTTCTTGACGAAGTCAAGCGCCTTGCACACTTGAATCCGCTTGTTCGCGATATCTGTCGCAAGCACAGTGATTCTGGGGTCATTGAATGATTCGACTAACTGCTCCAGAGAAGCCAGTCGATCAGTGGTGGTAACAAGCAGTAGATGCGCTGGGTCTGTGTCAATGATAGACTGGAGCGACGGCTTGAGCTCCCAAAAGTTGTGGTGGATCGTGGGGATAATCACCGTCACATCTTTCGGTAGCAACTTGGGCTCTTCTGGCAGTGGGTATGACTTGTATAGGTAGTGACTTATGGTATGAACAATAGTACGAACATAACGATGAAGCCTATATCAAGTGAGTTAGTCGTTGGTCTCAAAAGAATACCCTGTCGTTTTTTTTCGGCGATCCTAGCAAGCTTTGGCATGACAAACAAGTAGAGCTCTAGGCACATCAATGGGAACGTGCACTTATAGAAGCTCCAGAATGAAATGCTGGAGGAAAAAAAAGCAATTCTGGCGGGTTACAAACTTACCATAGGACCCAAAAGATGTAAACCCATGTAGTGACAGTCGACGAGACTACATCGGAATCACCCAAGTTTTGGCTTGCTTCCGAACGCCACTCCCAATGGAGAGAATCATTTGTACCGCCTAGTGTTTTACTCAAAAGAGTTTCCAGGCTGAAGTATTGTGGAGCTTCCATGTTGGTAAACATACCTGAATTGTCTTGTTAGATTATCGCCCGCAAATTACATGGCTAGTTTTTTCAATGTTCTGCAAACTTACTGAATATCAGTGGATAGAAATATCAGTGTCTGAAGTATGTGGACTCAAAGTCAATGGTGTATGATGATGTATGTGAAAAGAATTTGGTAACTGGGACGAACAGCCAGTGTGTCAATAGCCCGTAGTCTGAACGAATGTGTGTGAAAGAAAGTAATAATATGGTAATGAAGAAATTGTCCAGTCATGAATGAATCGTGAACTTAGATGCTCAAAAGATGAAATTCCGTCAACCTTGATGGTAGGCGGCGTTACAAGACAAATAGACAATGATCAATGGATAAGGTTCCCCGCGTGAGCTATGGGACTATGGACATGAATGAATAGAGAGTATTCCGGCAAAGTGAAATTGTATTCGGACCTGCGATGTCTTTCTTATATGTAGAAAGATCAATAACCTTTGTGTAAGAATTTCAAGTGCTTGTAAACTTGCGGGCACCCCCCTCCCCCCGACAGGTAACCTTTGTGTCCATCCCTGCAATGGCGGGGGGGGGGGGGTGCGAATAGACGTATGTATTGTACATACATACATATTGTACATAGATATAGTCACAGCCACACGCCCGCACATTGAATATCAGAAAAGATAAATTCGTCTATGTTTGTACATATGTATGTATGTATGTCCCAATTTACAATTGCCCTATTGAGTACACAGTTCGATTATTTTATGTCAAAATATGATCATTTAACACTTATGTTCGGTTGCCCAAAGAAACGCAAGAAAGCTAGACGTATTTCATGGTAAAAGTATGCCTAACCAAGGCCTTACTGCTCTATCCCAACGGTCCATGGACGTTCAATTCAAATGTACAGACGCATTATCTGGAAGAGAGTTTCCATTCCTTTCGCTTGTGTCAACCAGTCTCTCTTCCTGCCGTTCTGTAAACGTCGGCGTACAACTGTGAACAAGTCTAAGTGGTTAACACGTAATGGCCGCACGTCGCTGGTACCGAATTCCGAGGCTGAGGATACACGTAAAATCAGTATGACGGAAGGTCTCAACGTGTCTGTTGAGTATTAGGCATCTCTGACTGTGCGTGGCGAGCGTCGGCTAAGAAGTTAGTGATTCCAAACCAGCTGTAAGTACGCAGTTGAGCGTATACAACTTGATTATCAGGCGTGGGTCCATGGTATTCACTGTTTAGGCCGAAATATACCTGTTAGGGACGTGTGTGCATGTACTCTGAATACGGGCCGTCCTTCTAGAAAGAGTACCCGTTGGTGATCTTTCTAGAACACTGGGCTCGTGCACTCATTCTACTGAGAGATACATCCGTATGTACCACACAAAACTGGTGTAGTTAGCAGTTGTGACGTCTGTGATTAAGCATACTCTATGCTGATACTCAATAAACGGTAGTCACTGAAGATAAGACGAGGACAAAGCATATCAAGTAGCAACACCTGAGTTGCCCGTCTCTATCTATGTACACATGTCGTTATTACAGGTCTGTGTAGTTTTTTATTCCAACAGTACGCTGAGGCATGGCACGGTGCATCTTGATTGTATCATTGTAACCACAAGACTACGTTTGTTTGCAGTCGTGCATCATGATATGCAAGGAACGGGTTGATGAGCTCAGGCCAAAGCTGACCACCCACCCTGGTTATCGTTAACCGGGCTTCGTGGAAAGGCCACTTCACTGCGACATCTGTTTGCAGTCAATCGTCACACAAAAAACGGCAGTTGGCTTCAACCAAGTAATCTTGACTACAAGCCCACCCTCAATCTCGATAGAAATACAGACATATCTATATACATGACCGCAATGGGTCTTTGGTTGTTCGTTCAACACTAGATGTCAGTCAGACGCAACGTCTCAAAGGAGACAGGGACTAGGATACCACGGCAAGCAAGGATAGACACGAGTTTTAGAAGAACTCTTGCTATAAAACATTGGCTCGACAAAGTACTTCATTGTCAATACTGCCATGCGGCGGGTAGTAGCTTGGAAGTAGGCTCAGCAAGGTACATACACACACTGTACATTGTTCTTCCTCTGCTTACGTGCAGGTTCATGCATATGTTTCCCAACTCTATTCTAACCAACTGGCATTATTCACTACTCGTCAACTCCACGATTTTGAGTCTGGATACTGTCAACTAGGCACTCGCCAACACCGCTCTACTCATACACTGCTATATGTGAAAGCGGAGCCCTGGCCCGCAAGCCCGCTGCACTGGTTCATAACTAACCTAAGTAGTATTCGACGAGCGCACCGCCCCATCAACGGAACGTGCTCCCGGTGGGTCCCGTGCGGCGAGGTCGGAGCCGTGACTACCACCACATCTCGGAACACATGTGGGTCAGGAGGCTGGAATACCCACCGCTAAGCATGGCCGAGAATTTTGCACCCGGTTGCTGCCGCGTTGGGATCCACTTTGTCATGGCTGGAATCACTGATTCCATTGCTTAGTTGGGAAAGTCTTTGGATACCGGAGATTGACGATGCCAGTGCGAGCTCTAGAGCAGTGCCGTAGAGCCGGGGTGTAGACATGCTGATTGATCAGAAACCATGTCTATGTTTCTGCTGGTACACCGGTGAGCTCTTGGATGTAAAAAAATAATATCCATAAGAGTTGACGCCATAGGCTCAAAATCCGTAACGTATGTATATATGGATGTTCATACACCGTTATCCTCCGCCGTAAAAACACCATGCTTGTGTCTATTGTCTCCTGTTATCGAAGAAATAACATATTCTCCATTTTAGTCTGGTGTGTTGTCCGCAAAACACACTTTATTGGGAAATTAATCCGAAATGTGACACCTTTTCACAAGTAGTTCTCGTCACAATGTCTATAGCGTGATCTCGATGTGACATGGCTGTCCCATACATGGAAAGTAATGAATAGAGTACAAGGTAAGCCATGAACTACGACCTTTCGGCACTGATGTTATCACATCGCAAGATGTATGAGGTCGTACCTGAAGCTTATCCTTGGCTAGTGTTACCATAGTACACATACATATATCAACATGGGCATCATATAAATCCCGACTCCTACCATTTCCATTGTTAGTTTTATTGGCAGTCAGTCAGCTACGAATGAGGTCATGTGGTTAGCTTGATCCATAACCGCCTTGATACAAGAGGTGGCGATTGATATTATCAGCTCCTATCGTATGTTTTGTCGCTACGCTGAACGTCATTTTGGCGGCTTCGGCCTTTGGTTCGTCGCCCTCCATCATTACATGGCTGGCTGAAGGATCACAGCACATATTGATTTGCCTCCAATGATATCTAGTATTTCCAATGAGGGAACACCGACCCATACGTCTTGCAACACGCAGGCCAGTTTCTTTTGACCTTCAAGCACTGACATGTATGTGTCTACTGCCTATTTTTCTCAGGTGCATATAAATTATGAACTTGTGTGATAGCCACAGATAATAGTGAGAAAAGATGGAATACAGGATAACCATAGGATTACCAGTGACCTCTCGGCGCAACTCGTACATGCGTCAATTGGCTTGTCATGTATGTAAAGCAAATGGATCTTATCAAATAATGATTCCCTGAAGAGAGCATGGGCCGTGGTTACTATCATGATTGGTCTTCTATTGATCAGACCCCATGCATATGTACATATGTACCTACACACACCCGGTGATCAGACTCATATCTACCGCTGGAATCAGTAGTAAAGAAGATCCAATCACGAATGCGAAATCGCCAACTATTCGAATTGGAATATAATAGGTCAATGGATTCCGTCCCAAAATGGAACATAATTGACTTTTTTTTCCAGTGGATGAAGGCCTCGTCGACAAGCACTGGGGTTATATGTACTATACAACTACTGGTCGAAAAATTGCACATGTGCGAATGCCTGCCTTGGTTCTGTGTGTATGTTCTGGGTTTCCCTACTTGGGCTCTGTGTACATACATACATATGTACACATGCCTTGAGACCTTTGAACATACCTCTTGGCTTCAAGAGATATATTTTTGTCATTACTCTCCTGCCGGCCGGATCTCGCTGAGCGATCTCAGTTTGAGGCACCCTGTAGCGTCACCAACGTACTATTAAATAAAAGCTCGGAGTCCGCCAAGTAGCCTTGTACTGCGGACAGCAAAATTGACATGTAACCAAGGCTTGTCTGTAGATATTCTTGTCCGACACAGTGAACGCGCAACCTTGGAAAATTACCCTCCACTCATACACCGCTTTTTTTCCGGTGCCTTCGCTCAACAAAATTTTAAGAACTGGGTGTTATCAATGTCCGAGTCAATGTGAGTTTTATCTAGCGGTAGACCAACCATCTTCCGGCCATCTACAAGCATTTCTTTGAACCTCGTTTGTTCGGGGTTACTCTTATATTTTAGGGTATTACCCAGTACCATGACCTACCCGTGATATGCCGATTCAACTGATACTACACGTACATACACATATACATATACATAGATGCGTATAGCTATGTAACAAATGACAGGTCAATTTGAAGCTTGAGGTTCATTTGGTGAAGCCACCCACGGGCCGAAAAGTTCTACACCGCCCGGGCCTAGGCGTTTGTCCCTATCCGTCAATTCGCAATGATGCACCGAAGTCTCTAGTAATTCCAAGACGCGCCGCTCAGACAAAACTAGTAGGTATTCCTTGAGAATCCACGGCGGTAACCGGGGTCTGCATTCGAGAAGGTTTTTTCCGAGGTTGACGGACCCAAGAATCGCTTCTAATATGTATGTACGGTTAACCGTGCATCGTACAAGACATTCGAAATAACCATGAAGAAGCTAATCAGGGCAGAGTTAGTGACGGCACCACATTTATTCTCCATATAATATTGGGTCTCTATCGACTTCTGCGGGCCTGCGTCGTGTGTTGTCCTTGACACAGACATTGGCAGACTGGTAAACCAACGGTCCGCCTTGACAGCACGACCCTTATCGTTGCGTAGGGTGGGTATCAGTACATGGTCGTAGAACACCAAAGATGTGGTACATACATATGTGCATGCTAACCATTTCCGGGTCACAATTGCCCTGACTCCACAACTTCCCATGCACAAATTCCTAGTCGAATATTTCTTCCTTGGAAATATAAGAAGAAATTCTTTCAGGGTGTATGTGTGCAAACCCTACGCGATTTGTGAGGCTTGTCATGATATTCGTACGTCTCTACGTGTGCATCAATGTCGGTACGTACGTAAGTGAGTCGTTTCGAGAAACTGACATATCAGTGCATTTCTCAGTCGTGGCAAAATCAACACCCTTGATTACGGGTTCGATGGTTCCTCCCGCCAATTGAAACAGTGCAGACAGCAATATTCCGTCTGTAATCATGTCGGCCCGTCTTCGCCAAACAGGTTTAGCTAAATCTGCAGCTGGCATTATCCCTCTTTGACAACGCAAAGCTCCGAGCTGTCCCGTTGCCCTAACTGGCAGTTGTAGTGTCGTGTTGCTGCCAGCTAAGCCCGCTTAACCGTATGTGCAGGTGCATGTGTTACCTACAGCCCTGAAATCCACATTTAAACATAGCACTCTACCCACACAATTTCGTCTCAAATTGCTTGTTGTCAGCGTGGTCGCCTTACCTTCACTTATCTCTAAACACGGAAATACACTCTTGAGTACCTTTTTGCGTACGCGACCTACTCCAATACGAGCAGTACATACCACGTATGTACATATATAAGGCCGCTGGTTGTAGTTGTTGCGATCACATTGCATCTCGGAACCGCTCGTGCATTGAAGTGTTGTAAAGCAGTTGTTTGGGGGGTAGATGAATAGAACCATATACGTATGTACATATATGATTTGCTCGGTAGGAACCAGGTATGTCGGTGGAGAGGAGGGGTGCACCGAGATTTCTTGCAGCATCGCAAGGTATGTGGTGCTCAGACTAGGCCCTAATGTAAAGTGTCACCGCTCTAGAAGCAAGGCTTGTTCCTTCTTGTATATCATTCTGGCTACGAGACGTTTAACTCGTTACATTCAGGTTACTGCTTGTCCACGGCCAGTTCCTCTTTAGTTTTGGGATTGACCTATTATTTCATTACTGTCGGCACTTTTTTGGCCATACATATCCTGTCCATCGAAATTGAAACTGGGTCTCAAGAAGCAACAGTCCAGTCACGATTGTAAACTTCCAAAATGCATGTCGATTGGGCTACACGCGTGACTCTTTAACAACTATTAACCAGTACAAAATTATCATTGGACAGCTGTAGGGTTACTCATTAGGGTTGCTTAACATACCATCATAACCCAAAACAGAAGGGAGTAGACCAAGGTGATATTTGAAAAACCGAGTATAACGTCCAATAAACATACCTTGTCTAACTGGACACAAAAGCGACAGTAATGAGTCGTAGGAGCCTTTACCTTGGTCACCGGGGTTTTCCTCTTCTAGCGATAAAGACCCTAGTAAGTTGTTTCCATCACGACACTTGCAATTTATCTCACCGCCTCCAGACTTGACTACGTACGTAAAATGCAAGTCTATTCCCTTTGGATTCAACTTGAAAACAGGCTACATTTTGTGGGCTCTGTCTACCAACACTGAAGATAGTGAAGAACTCTCGGTGTCACATACCCCCAAAATGGCGCTATGGACCCCTTTTCAAATGCGCTTGTTGGAACTTATAGAGAACCGGGCGGTAACAGAACAATAACGGAAGATCCTCGGATCTCCCGACTAAGAAAGCCGGTCTGTCGAGCGAGGAAAGACCACTTCGTAGCCAGGGCTGGTTTTGCTAGGAAGATGAGATACGTGATGGGGGTACACACATCACAGGGGGCAAGCTGGATTCATGCACTAGACAGATAATGTGATTGACTGCATGCCCGCACATTGAAGCTGAACAAGTCAAGACTACCTTCGGCAAGTCGGTCGGGGAAGTCATTCTGAGTATCGTTTCAACTGGGGGGTTTGAGGCTATATTGCCATCAAAGACAAAGGAATTAGTTGCCACAATGACACTTCATACAGTGAATTTAACAGAGGGATCCTATAAGGTAAGGAACATACGATCACTGCCGTTATTAAGTAACTACTAGCTATATGTGTATATGTGTATGTGACTTGGCAACAGAAGGAGTGTAATTGTCGTACGTTTCAAATAATTTTGGCAGAGCCTCAATGTAAGTGATCAGCTCCATATAGTCATAGCCATCGGTTCCTTCACATCCTCAATGAACAACACATTCTAAATGTCAGAGGCACCCAGCACTGCCTTAGCTCTAAACATAATATGGAAAATCCAACAGGCCAACCGTGTACTTCTCTCGCCTACCGTTTCGACAGTTCAACATGTGCGATAAGCGTGCGACATCAACAACATGTTTGGCAGCATACCGAACCAATAAGGATCCAGGAGCCGAGATGGAACACTCAACACGGCCCTGGTAAAGATATTCCGCATCTGAGTGTATTCCATCAGAACATCACTCCCAATTGTCGTAGTGTGTACACGGGGCTGTAACTATCAAGGGCGTGCATGTAAGGGTTTGGATTACTATTCACCTACATGAGCTGAACATCAATATCTACGACTCTACTCCTATCTCTAATTTTTAGATTGATCCTTTGCGAAAAACATGCAATAGTCAATTACAAGTTTGATACGCCGGTTTAGAGCATGTCTTAGAAAGCTGAAGATAGCTGCAATATATATGTACGTATGTACATACAGCAGTAATTGCATTTTCCCGCCACAGGTGATAGTGAGGCAAACTATTGATATCTCTCGTATTAAGGAAACTCACCACAACTATGAGGCAAACATACTGATGGCATCTATGTTTGATCCCTAGTACAGAATGACAACTGAATGCGGTATCATCTTTTGTGACGTGGAACTTGTGTAACGTAACATACATCACACGAATCGGTTTCAAACTTGGTAAAGCTCATGATTTTGGGTTCATATAATGCATATGCTCTGCTTTGCTTGCATTGGATATGAAGTTTCTATATTTCTAACCACCAACTACTCACTTGCACAGTTTAATAAAGGTTACCAGGATAGCAATTCAAACTAGCAGACGTCATTTTATACAACATAACATGACCTTTGGTCGACTATCGAAGCATATAAGTTACACACCTTCTAGGGTGATTTCAAAGTTCTGTAGTGACAGGTGGTTGTGATACAGAGTCAGTACAACCTTCTGTGGGTACAATTGGGTATGATGCTCTACGAAATATCTCGGACCAATCAACCTGTAATGGGGAGTTGACATTTGCCTGGTACCCTCGATCCCAAGAATGTTCCAAAATATATGGTGATACAGGAATGTGCTGTACTTTTGCCTTGTAGCCATTTCAATCTCATATACAAAATCCATGAATAGGGCGTAGCGTGAGCTAAGTGCAAGTGAACCAATATCCGATTCGATGAGAAGTTTACTAGCAGACTAGTGAATTTGGATGTCCCATAGTCATGTTCACTACCCCGTAATAAACACAGGATCTAACTTGAAGGTTTTTTAGGCTATATCACTCTGTTCACTACTTGGGGTTGGGTCTTGGTACTAAGACTTGGGTCACTTTTCTTCGTGATCGTTGATTTCTTTTGTCCTACCTAGGTGTATAGCAATATCATGCCTCTTCTTAACAGTATAGAAACTCTAAACTGAGTCATGTGTACGTACATTAACCGTATACGGGTGTATACATCTACTTACTTTGGGCGTTTCTTCTCTCTCGTTTTTAGATAAACCAATTCCAAGACTTATCTCAAGCACTATGTGTGCCGACTTGGGTTTCTATGTGTGTACGTACTAGATTAGAGGATGTAGGGGTTTGTAGATCGGATACGTGACTAGCATATATCGAACCTGGATGTTCTGCGGCACAGAAAGTCTCTGCATGAGTGTAAGCCTAGATGAGAGTCAGGATTACAAACATGTGCGTCAACCCGGAAAATACATCTTGACAACGAACGTATTGTTTCTACAGACATCAACAGTACTTACAGCAACTTCAACAGATATTTGCTATAATCGTAATTGCGTGATGCAAAGGTCATTGGAACCTTAGTTGTCATCCCACCGATCTCACATTTTGCCATCATGAACAGTAATCCAAAAACTTACACATGGCTTTCAATATATTCAATGGTTTCATCGCATGCTGAACCCATACAGAACGTACGATAACGTTCTATTCCAGTCATGGTTCTCAAATTTCAAGTCCTAAGGGGAGTAGGTTTTGAACTTCAACGAACGAAGGCAAGTATCTGTCGGTCTCTGCCCTGTCTGATGGCTGCTCACTAAGTGTTCACTTCTCACTGTATAGGAATTGTCTCCTATATAGACCCTGGCAGAACAGCACTAGTAACAAAGTCCAAAGGTTCCGCTTCTTTTTGGCGCAGTGGTATGCTGATGCCTCCCAGTCTGTCAGTATCACAACGTGTAACCTTAAGAAAAATCACAGTTTTGGGATGGATCATTGATCACTCCATGAGACAAAGTATCAGATATTCCTTTCTAGACGGTATTTGAATCCTTTTTGTTCCCAAACTCTGTATTTTGTTCCTATTTCTAGAATTCCGTCCTAGTTCCATCGTAAGTAGCTAAGCCGACCCTCAATAGTTCAGGACAGGCAAGCCATATGAGCTTAGGTATACGACACACGCGTCATTTTAAACGGCAGTAATGATCCATGGCCACGTCTTTTTTTCTTCGACACTGATACTTATGGTGTAACGTCCCTTGTTGAGTCTACCTATACAAGTACATACATATACATCATGGAGCTGCGAGTTCGAGCTGATGGTAACCCTAGTTTGGTGCTACACAACACTTTCTATATTTGATGATCTGGCTTGCAGCCTGATGGATGCATGATGCTGGTATTGCGGCCCAATGCTAGCTCCTACTCTCTTATAGAGGCCCAATCAACAAGGTCACAAATATCTGTGTTTTCTTTGTATGCCAACGCAAACTTGCTCTGCAGCATAAATCTTATATATGGATGTCCGCATGCATGTGTATTTAGGGTTTGCCAGCGTATGCTGAATCTCATGAAGCGGTATAAAGGCTGTGTGAGGCTTAGATGAAATTTGATAGGATCTTCAGCTAACACGGCATTTACGAAATCATATGACCGCCAGTGATGTATGTATTCAATACTACAATAGCTCGATTAACTCATTCTTACAATGCAAATGTTTCAATGATCGCCCTACAGCTGTAACGTTTGGCGGGGTAAGGCGAGAATTAAACATCGAGGCTGTGTCGATGCGGGTCATTACATCATAGCGCCCCGCGCTGGAACTGCTTTCTACTGACAAACACATCCTCGCCTGTCTAATCGAACCAGCAAACTTGCTAATTATATGAAACTATTGATATACAGCATTTTGGCTTCAAGGTAACCTAAGTTTCTATGCTATTTCTTGGCTGAATACACCGGGCTATGATCCGTTTCAAGTCTTATACCGCGGCTGAGCATTTAATAGGCAAAGAATGATGGATTCTGCAGCTCATGTGAGTAGATCACGAGCCACAAGTAAGATATTTCGGTGATGTAATATGTGTATGAGTTTCTTGAGGATGCCTGTGTACGCATTGGAGAGTAACGCTAACATCCGCGTGAGTGAGATTTCATGTGTGATGATGTATACATGGAATTCGGGCTGCATGTCAAATGCGGTGTACATTCCAGCGTTGGGTCATTTGTACATGCATGACAACTTCTTTTCAAGTCAAGTACTGGCTGCTTGAGGAGCAAATTCCAAAATTCGTCGTTCAGTAAATCTTGGGCAAGATACCATGCGTAGTGTAATTATGTATGTAGTATGTCTATGATGACCTCAAATATCTCACGAGTTTCCTTTCTAGGCCGTTTTTCCGCGTTGGCCGAAGCTCTGCCGTGTAAGTGAGGGGAAAACCGCTCAAGTTGGGCGCCTATAGATTCCAAAATTTCCGGCTGGCAATCGTGGTCGATGAAACCTTCCATCATTAGCGAAAGCTTACAGCGCACGTCGCTTGACACACGAGCCGTTGTCACAAGCGATTTTTTACCCCGCCTAACGATAAATATCCCTCCCCAAGGGATGAGCTGGCTGGGCTTCAAAGCTTCAATAGAGGGGCCCGTTACAATGCAGAACAGAGTTTTTATCACTCAGTAGCCTGAAGGCTTCATTTTTTCCCCGCTCGCCAAAACACACCGACGAGTTTTAAGCCCCATCTTGGCGATGATTGTGTACCCCAATTGAAGCCTGAGTGGGAATATCGGAAACATGTAAGGCTCGGAACCCCTCAATCCGGCTTCAGACACAGAGTTACTTACCGAAGCATTACACAGGCTGTTTCGGGAAATCATCGATATCTACTTCGGCTTCTTGAGTACAAGCTCTTGATAGCCTCTGCCTGTGGGTTCTGATAATCCATGCCACACAACATGTGGAGTTTTGCGGTCCTTTTCTCAAGGTGGGGGGCTTCTTCGGTAACACCAACCCAAACAAGTCATTGATACAAGTCAGCGATCTCATCACATGCACGCGACGTCCTTCTCTCCGATGGAATTACTACTGCAGTCTCCTGCGTTCCCACCTACCCCCACCCACCTGCCAACCTGATAGCGGCTATGCCCATCTCAGCCGACAAGGCGGTGAGTCCAAGGTTTGCTATAAGTGACGTTTTTGGGCCGACAATAGAGTAGTGTTGTTGCCATCAAAGAGGGGAAGTCTGCAAAGCACAGGGGCGGACGGGAGGAAATCAGATTTGTGTCGTTTCTTTTTTGTGAGCAAAGGCGAGAAGGCGAGGTTCAAGGTTTTTAGCCGCGAACGGGAGAAAACCATGATATGCAAAGAATGGGCAAGTTTGTTATTTCCATGGACGAATCCGGGCGGACGAGACATGACAACATGTTCTTGGGAACGGCCTCTGAAGGATTTCAGGGCTTGCAACGACATGCAGAAGCGAACGGTTTTTTTCCTGTATGTATGTTCTGTATGTATGCGCATGCTTTTCGTCTGACGAAGGATTATTAGTTAGGCACATATTTGTCCAGTCAGGTTCTGTTTTCTAACTTCATGTTCAAGTGCCATTTCTATAATACTGCGGAAGCGGTGTGCTTGACGTGCAGCTTCCGGGGCTGGTTGTTGGTGGCGTTTTGTATTGTCATGCACGGAGATGTGGGGCCGGTGTTATAAGGGTTACTTATATGGTGACAGTTCGTCGGATCAGCTCCAGCTTTGATTCAGCTTCCGGCGATGACAAGCACCTTAGTAGGGCTCAGATAATACATTCTTGCTCAATTCTCGCCTCCTGCCCCGCAGAGTTTCTTGCCTCCCTTCCATAGTGTCAACCAGGGATCCGAGAAGGGTATCATTTTCCAGAGACTTCCAAATTCAATCTAGCTTGATACTCGAATAATGGATGGCAAACCCGAGGTGTAGAGGAGCAATGATTCCTATCTCAGGAGGTTGGGCAACGAGGCTTTCGAGAAAGAGGAATTGTTATCCCACGGCGGATTTTGTTCCCATTCTCCATAAGTGGCCCATGATTAGCGGCGAAAAGAAAATCAAAGTGGCTGGGAGCGGTTGTAGAGTTTAGACGAAGATGGGGTAAGCGGCTATAGCATGAATTTCAATCATCATAATGGAGAACGGAAAAAGGAGAAACTATGTGACATGTCTATTTTGTTTGTTGACAGATAACACAGACGTTCTATGGTGGGTGGACAAGAAGAGCAAAATATGGCCTTGGGGGTGTTATGAAGAGTACCATTCTCGATTGTATTAACCCTATTATTAGGGTATGGGTACACCATGACGGTTGGAATGCAAGACTATACTATTGTCTTAATATCATATCGGCCAGCGGACCCTCCCGGCGGTGAATACTTTAGAGATACAACGTTTTATATCCCGCCAGTCCGATGCAACCTCGTTCAGTCATATTACTACCTCCCGTCGGTGCTTTTGGCGGTAAATCGAAAACCTGGAAAATTTGCCGCTACATGCAACGTCTGTTCTGTGATGCCTTTTCAAGGCACCACTCGGGGTAACCGCAGACCAAGTCACACCACACCTTTCAACAACATATGTATGCACGGTCAAAAAGGCCGCCGTGATAGCGCATAAGTTTCCACACTGCTACTGTAGCACACAGAATCCATAAGCCACAACTTTATCACCATATGCACATGGCAAAAGAAAAGTTGGCAAGCTTCTACACAGTAGTGGGATGTCTTCACCTAATGCATCGCGAATTCTCGCGGCCTTGCGCAAACTGACATGCATAGCAACCGTTTGTCGTCAACAGCGTCCCACGGACCGATAGACCGGCAGGTTCTAAGGCTTCTGCATTTCGCACAGAACAAACAGCATTCCGAAACTGTCAACATTTGCGCCGCCACCGCTGCTTTCCATTAACTTCTTGTGTTGCAAAACCATGTCGCCATGGACGGGGGCCCGATGGACTGTATGCAGGGGGAAGACGCCTCCCCACCCATCAACCAACTTCGTATGTGTGTGGAAGAACCCTTCTCTCCCTTGGCAGAAGTAATATGACGACTACCGACCGATCTAGCGTGAACTCTTTTAACGTATGCATCTGCAAATATAACTTCCTCGTTGGTACCAGTCCTGCCGAATTGTGAGCATACCCGGCCTTCCGTTTCCAGCATTTTGGGCTCCGTTTATATGCAGGCGGTGAAGAGCCTACGATCAAAAGAATCAGACACCCACAGCCGTTTTGTCTGTGTGGTTGGCTGAAACACATTTTGCCGTTGTCGTGCATCGGTGGACCGGCCGGGGGTATCACTGGCCCGGGAATTGCACATCTGCGGTGATCTAGACAAGCCTAGGTTAAATCGGCATGGAAGGGGAAAGAACTCAGTGCTCGGCCGACCGTCTCTATAGCTTTGTCTCTTCGCGGCTTCGCGACGTCTGTGACAACCCCGTTCGTAGATGCCCGACTGCCAATACCGGATTATCTGTTCAACTTAGAAACCGGCTGTCTTGGTTGTCTTGGTAATACACCAGGGTGATTACCGGTGGTGGCCTCCCCGAAGACTAGGGCCCTGGTGATTCTCATATACTGTACCACGATTGACGGGTTCATGCAAACGCGGCTTCCGTAAAAAAGTGGCGGGTCTAGTCCATCAAGTTCGCTTTTTCTCCTTCTAGAAATATATCCCGCCCCACTAGAGCTTACATTATACTCCTGTCTGGAATTAGTTCAGAGTCATGACAGCTCCGTTCCGAACCACCTACACTCAATATGACAGCGGAGTCTTGCGTGGACATATTAAACTACATACTTGCGAGATTGGACTACCACCAAACACTGGTAGCAATATTTCTAATTTGACCATCACCGCTACTTTGCTGATTTCGCCCACTTTTCCTCATTGCGTACATTTCTTGCATTTACTTTTCTCGTCTCGCCAGAAACACAGACCTAGCATTTAAAGTCGAGGTCTCCTATAAGTTAATTAGGCCGCCGAAGTTTTCTAGAAAAATCGCCTAATTCGGATTCCTGCTCCAAGCTCCCGAGCTTCTGCGAGCTACAATCACAATCCGGTCGGTACATTTTCCCTAGACCTGCACAAGCCGTCCAAGAGTCCTCACACGAGAAGCACAAGGTACCATATTTTATTTCATTTACATATACTTGTCTCTGGCTTCAGAAGCCTCGTTTTTTTTACAGATCTAGGAACACAGTTACACTTGTGGGTTAGGGATCCAAGCTCATTCAAAAACCTGCAGCAAAACTATGTTGTTTATGTGAAAGCTGTTCTGTGTTGACCGCTGAGATCTTTGGCTCGATTCTCGATTCAATTATAATGGGGATAGATCAAGTACACATGTACATACATACATGACTCGTTGGAACTTTTGCTTTGCACGACAAATCATCAGACTAGTATAAGTGTAACTAGAAGTTTCAAGCTCGACTATCTGATAATTCTGTAGGACAAAGTCCCGAGCCAAGCCATACACAACGTTTTTAGCATACTAATAGCAGGCATTTTTCCGCATTGCTGGCTACACCGATGATCTTATAAATTCTTGTAATTCAACAAGCAGTGGACCTTCGATTGTCAAGAAAAAAAAACTGCTACAACACAAACTTTCCGGTTTTTGTAACAAGTTGCCCCTCTACCGTCTGACTGACTACCTCATCACGAGGCGGTGAGACCCCACCTTGTAGAGTTCGCCTAGTCACTAAAGGACTAACATACTCCGCTCAAGGAAGTGAACAAGTCCCTACTCCTGCAGCAAGGTCCATTCCATCTCAAAAGTATCCAAGGACTTTGCATTGGCCTTTTTTATGGTAGTATTTTGCCCCAGTATCCAGTGGAGTGACATAATGCGTCGACAACCAACGTCAATCATGTGTAGTCCTTTGTGAATCATGGAAACACGACGGTAATTGACAGTCATGTTTCTAGGCTTTAATGGCCCGTGAGCAAACTGGTCCCTACACTAAGTCTCATTAAACAAACAAGTTTCCTGCCATATAACGAACATAGCAACTATACCAAACAGAACAAAACACCAGTTGCATGATTCGACGGATGTAGAAGGTCAGTAGCGTAGCGCCCGGGACTCATATTAACGGGGGCGGTTGTTCAAACCCTCTGTTAGGATAGACAGAGCTGAATAGGTTCCAAAATTATAATATGGCGCGACCTGGTCTATCTGGGTTTGGTCGTTTGGTCGTGTTCAATGTTTTTGATCCATCCCGGCCCTTTTCTCAACTCAACCGCCTCCCAATTCCGATTTTTTCGGAGCCGGAGGGTCTTAATTTGTAATACCGGAGCCAATTCCCAAGATCACAAGGCCGCGTGGCCCAATGGCAAGGCGTTTGACTACGAATCAAAAGATTGTGGGTTCGAATCCCATCGTGGTCATCTTGGATCTCTTTTTGATTGATTCCCTTTTTTTGGTCACCTTCGGATTTAACTGCAACTTAAACTTGATTCGCCATCATGTCGTTTGTCTGTCGCATTCCTTTTCCCCATGTTGGTCTATGACGTATGGATGTACATAAGCTATCGGCCGGGGTTAATTCTTTCAACTCCAACATTTAGCCGCGGCTGGATAAAGGTCTCATTGTTAAAGTGAATGAGCCATGGTTGAAAGTAATTGAACGCAGGCGAGGCGCAGCCTTAACCTTTTCGTGTTTCTTTTATAGTGCTGGTAAAATACAATCAAAATACACTCGCAGCTGACACAAAACTGGATACGATGTCTAATCACGAGTGCGCTCAACATGATAAGGCTATATGACATCGTCATTAATGTCATCTAACCCTTGTCGTTACTGCCTTTCAATATGCACGAATGTATGGCTTGGAAACAAACGTGGGTTTGGTAATGAGACTGAGCAAACAGTAAAATTAATCTCTTACGCTGTATGTATGTATGTACATACATATAAAGGGCGCTATACCGGTGGGAAATTCGCCGATGTGCATTTCACCATATGTGTATATATACAATCGGGACTAAACAGAAAACCGTTGTCGGGCTGTTCGGGCTTACCGAAACCCGGTAGGCAGTGTGAAGCCGAGAATAAATCGACAACCCGGTTCGGGTGTGCTGCGGAAACGGGTATAACAAAATGACACATCAAACAGGCACATTCTATTAATTGATTGGTACATATGTATGTACAATTTTCACGTGAGTTTATTTAAACGTGAACGTTAATGCCGGTTATCACTACAATGACGTTTACCCAGAGTTGGAGTTTCATTCGTACGGGTTTAACCCCAATTTGACAAGACAAGAGTAATAGCCGCACAATTGTGGCAAGGCCGTATTATTTCCGCCTCCCTTAGTTAGTAACCGCAGTTCCGTTGGTAGCTGTGGTCTGTATTCTGGATTTTCTATGGACGGAATTGTAGGAATGAATCGTAATCCACTACCGCCCACGAACGTAGTTGTCTATTCGGCGGTAACATTGAAATACTCTTTAACACCGTATGTACTTTCATCACCTTTTCATACATAGTTTTTGTTTACCTAAATTTGCATACATCGTTGTTTTCATCATCAACGGAACTTGAGCCTTTCTTTCGTCGATTCGAGCATCCCTATAACCGCTTTTCAATTGTCCCTAGCGAAACACAACCTCCGCATTCATTGAATTGCCTTTAAACAGCCATTGATCAAGCACCCTGGCTTGTGATCGCCAATCATCAACATCATACACACATAGACCTTCATGCGACTTTCGAGACTTTTTACCTACAATTTCTATGGTAAGTTTGTTTATTCCCTGGCGACTGAAAATCGAGAATTGTCTTCTCCGATCTTCTCTGCCCCCGCAATATCGTCGTCCTGTTCCGAACCTATCATACTGTGTAATTGCGCATCAATATCATTGTCGTCTATCTATATCTACGAATCTAGCATTCCAGCGCGCACTCTATGATCACCGACCTGCAGTTCGCTCATGGCTGCAGTGCAACATTAACTTGCAGCACATGGTGCGGTGTCGGCGGCTTGACAGAGCTATAGATGTCGATACGACGAAAGCAGAAATCCAACTTGCATCTATGTATTTGCCCCATGAGATGCTGGCATGGGCCCTGTACATTGCATGCAAGGTCGCCATCAACCCGCCCCCTTCTTCTACACAAATCCCCTAGTCGCCGTCTGTATTCACTGGGCTTAATGCTTGCCCAGTTACTGGACTAGTGCATATCCCGATGTTCTGCGCCATCACCGCCTCGAAAGCCAAATGTTCTCCAATGGAATGGTTTCGCCCAAACAAGGAGAGAAACCCGGCCCCGAGAATTCCGGTTTGGAAATAACGGAATTTAACAGAAGATTCCTGGGTTTCTGTATCACTGTAGTCCGCAAATATTCCCCTTTTTCTGTTTCCTCTAGAAGGCTACCAAAAGAGAAAATTCACTAGACTTTAATCACCAATACTGACCTTGGCCAATTTACAGGTTGCCGAAAACAGTCTTGAAATTTACATTGTATTTGACTTTTCAGCGCCAGTTGACAATCGCCCTCATATATCACCTTTAAATCCGCACTTTTCTCATACCTGAACAACCGACGACCTTTTTCTACGCCACCCTTCTATATCTCAGCCAGAGTTCTCATAACCTGCTGCTTTCACAGTTTTCAGCGAACTTTGGTCCTCTCCCTAGACAGTCCCAAGATTTGATCTTCGACTTCTCACAACCCCTCGAGCAACCTACATACTTTCTGAAAGCATACTGGCTGCGCCTTCTTACATACTTATGACCCTTCGGACGGCTTGGCTGTTATACTTTGGCTACTGAAATTGTAAACACTGCCCCGGCGACATTGTATATTTTGTCTGCCTAGGTGCTACTGTACGATCCAACTGTGAAGCAAGGAAATCGGCCTTGACAAGCGCTGGTTATTTAGTCTCTCGCCGCTTCCACTTTGCAAATTGGTCTAGTCGCAGCTTCTAGTTCTTCATTATCCATTTGCAATTATTCTTTGTTTTATCTTTTGCTGAGTATCGGCCACTTTCCACTTTTGGACAACAAAGACCGCCCCCTCTCCTCTGTTCCTTCACTTGGGTCCTTTTCCCTGACTTATTCGTCTCTTCGTCTCCTGGTCATCTTCAACGAGCCTTATATCTGCCAATATAACAACGACCCCCGGATTTGCTTGAGAGCGCTCAGAGCAGTAAAGACCCACTGCCAGTTTAAAAGCAGCGACGGTCCCTGTCTGTGCTTCTTGCTTACACACCAGACCGTCCCTTCTACTGTTCGCCCTGATACTACATAGTAGTCGACGAAGACCGCCTTCTTCCGCTTTGTACACCTTTTATATCTACTGTAGTCACTGTCCTATCCCCAAGCTTTTTGTTCACCAGCTTCTACATCTGGTCTCATTCAGTTGGGCAGTTCCTCCTCTCCTTACCCTTTGGCTCTTTTGTTTTCTTTTTTCCTCATATTCCCTTATTTATTTCCTTTTGAATTTCCTAGTCGTCATCTTTTCCTTTTCCTAGTTCTATAACACCAATCCTCCTCCCTCCCGTCACTCTTCACATCATTCACCATGGCCACGGCCGTGCAAAATCGGATCAACCGCCACCGCAGCACACGCAGCAGCATACGGCCAATAATGAAGCGCAACTCACATTCAGAAAAAGCCGCCTCGTTCGAGCTGGACCGCAACTGGGAAGATCATATTCACTACGAGAACCACGGATGGGGCGCCAGCACAGCCCGCGCACAACAAGAAGCTGCCGAACAAGCCGCCAATCTCCGCGAGACTGGTTACGCCAACTCTTACGAAAGCACATATGACATCTACCGGCCACCATATCGCGCATCTACCTACCAGAGCCACGGACGTAGTACCTCTTATAACGGATCCGGCGCTGGATTTGTTCATCCGTTCCAACAAACGCCTCGTTCGGCTCATCCACCAGCATTCCCCGGTCAGGGTCACGAGAAGTCCCGTAGTTTTGACGACTATTCACCGGTTATTGGAGAAACAGAGAACAGCAATTACTATTCTTCAGGTCCTAGCTACCGTACTTCTACCAGCAGCGCTCGCCATTCTTCAGATTACAAGTCAACATACCATGGATCTCGCAAACCATTACCGATCATCACCAGCCACACCAACATTCTGTCATCGAGTCTTGATGGACATGCACCATTGAGCCCCCTCAAGAAGATTGCAGCATGCTCGATTTCACCTAAACGTTCGTCTCTGGACATGTCATGGCGCCGGTCCCGCGACACCCCACATCTTACGCATGAGGAAACCATTCAGGAAGCCCGTCGCAAATTTGAGGAGCGGGAGCGCATCAAGGAAGAAAAATGGATTCGGGAGCAGCACGCTAAGGAAGTCAAGGAGGCTGCTAAGCTGGAGAAGGCGCAACTCAAGAAGTCTAAATCTATGGGTGCGTCTGGTCGGACTAGTCACGATTTCAACAGCCGTTCTCCTGGGTTGACAGGTCGCTTCAGCATGCGCAATAGCGCTGAGGCGACGCGCAACACAGAGCTCGTCTTCTCCGCTAGCCCTTACGAAAACACTACACCTGGCGCCGAGCCGACTACCGATGCCGATTCCGACGACGGGCCACCAGAGCCAGTTGGCCGTGTCATGACTGCCAAGAGACGGGTTCACAATGCGTGGACTGCTTTTATTCTCTGGATTCGCACGCGCATCTTCAAGGCATGCCGTAGATAGAGTCTGCATTTTTAAACCCCGCAAGACGTTCTCTTCACCTGAACACTTGCACTGCTCGGCCTTGATTTATCTCCCTGACCGACGCCACTTTTAACGACCCCAATGAGGCACCTTGCTTCGTGATTCACTGCATGATGCAGGTGATTACGGCATGCGGCAAGCTGTATTTTGATGACTATCACCGGAGTTTCTTCTTTCATTTTTATTTTTTACTGTTTTCTGACGATGTCGATATTCCGTCAATCCCGCCTTTGAGCAAAAAAATGTCCTTGTTTACTTTCGTTTTCTGTTTCGACCACTTTCGCTTCTTGCCTTGCGCCTTTTAATGACTTGTTTCATCGTTTTGTTTACTACCAGCATTCGCTTTTTGTTTGTCATGTCTTGCTTTGGGGATCTTGATGTCCCCTAGCTTCATCTCACCTCGGCCTGGCCATATTTCTGTTTTTACTGAGAGTTTCGAAGTGCACTTTTAGTGGCTTCGTCTCAGCTGGCATTTCACTCTTTTAATACTGCGTCACCTTTTGCCTTTACCATCATTTTTTTAGTTTATCGTTTTTCAAGGTCATTTGTCCCCGGAGGCTTGCTTGTTTTCTTTTTGGGTTTTCTTTGCTGTTACTGGGTTGTTTTGGGATTTGTTTGTTTTGCTATTTTTGGGAAGGCTCTTTGATTTGCAAATTACCGGTCTTTGTTTCTTCGGTTATTGCGGCGGTTCACGGGTTATACTGGTTTCCTGGGAGGGTTTCCTTAGTCAGTCTGCTTCCCCATTTCTGGAATGGCATTGGAGGCAGACTGGCGGTTTTGGGTTTTTGGGTCTCTGGAAAGGCTTTCCTCTAGGAACGTGAGACTTTCGAAGACAAGAAAGGGTTGAGGAGGTTGAGGACTATCAGGGTAGACTTTCAGGCGGTGAATTATGCACTTGTTGTGGTTTCCATAGTTGTGTTTTGTAGCTGTCAAAGAAATTCATCTTGATGTTGTCCAATTTTTGTATTTTCATGTGTCTTGATTTATGTTACTACGCAGATACCCAAGTCGGACATATGCCCACATACCGTTGTGTATATGTGTAGATACCGATTATCTAAATATGTATACCCCGCGATCAATCTTGATAAGAAATGTTGTCTTTGCCACAGCCACGTCAGTTAAAATCGTCATTCTAGAACTAAGTTCATGTATCCAGCCTCTAGTTCATCGCCACAATCCGTCTATCCCGTCTTCCACTGTCCGTCTATCCGTCAGTGTCTCGACTTTAGGTTTTCCCGTCATGTAGATCACTACAGTGGCCAACCAGCCTTTGACGGCGGGTGAGAGGCTGGATGTGAGACATGCAGTGTAGTGAGTGTGTCTCGGGGAGTTGCATATTTGGATGTTGTTTAGTAGACACCGGCAAGGAAGCGGAAGAAAGTGCGAGGCCGGTGGCGGACATGTGTTACAGGGAGAGTCAAAGGTACATACGGCCCATGGTGAGTGTCAAAGTATGTCGGGATAAAGGGGTATTTAGTGTGGTAGGTAATATGAAGCAGTAGTTGGTGCCAGTATTCACATGTTCCATGTTTATGGAATACTATAACAGAATAGTATATATAATGTAATGTATGTATGCATGCCCTTATGCCAGCCAATAAAAATCCAATATACCGGTCCCAATATCCCAATGTCATAACAAAGAATCGTTAGCACACCATAAGCCACCGTCAAAGAAGCCTCTTTCAAACATGAAACAAAGATTACTCTGATGGTTTCCCACCAAGATAGCGAATGTTAGCTCGGATCTTGTCCGACATCAATGGTCGGCCAGTGTACACGTGAGTCACTGTGTCTTCCCAGGCCTCGGGGTGAGGCACGCACAGCTCAACCGTGTCCCGCTCACCAACTTTGTCGGAGAGCATAAGGGCGGCAAGAATAGGGAGGTAAGAACGAGCAAACTCGAGATCTGAGAGGTGTTAGTTGATTGGTCTTGATTTTGTCAGATGAGTTAACACGAGAAGGTACTTACGCATGGGGAAACCCTTCTTGGTGGTTGCAGAGAGCACCTTAGGTTCGGGAACTGGCGGAATAGTCCCCGTCATAACAGCCAAAGAGGCTATCCGTTTTCTTCTTTCAAAGCCAATGAATGGTGACACAGGGAATGGTGAAGGTGGTGGCACCTCTGTGCTTTGAGACTGTCCGGCAGTCGCCACTGGCGCCTGGTAGACAAAGGGGGACAACAAAGAGTTAGACTCATGTGTCAAAGCTACCGCGGACCGGGGGCCTACCACTGGGCTGGTAATTCCCAACTCAAAGAGGGTTTTCCGGGCGCTAGAAGCTTGAGAGGGGGGCGTAGGGGCGATGTGGGGACGTGGTGACATGGGAAGACGCCGGGCTTCGGGGATTGTGCTGCGGGCTTCGGTCAAGTTGAAGGTGCGTCGAACGAGTATTGGTGTGCCGCCAGTTGCAGGGTGAATACGGGCGCGGATATGGACAGAGGCGGTTGATCTTGTTTGTTTTCTCATGTTGAAATCGGCATTTTCTGCGCTAGACGGGGCAGTTCCAGACACTGGTGTTTGTGCGGGGAGTCCGTCAAGGGGAATGGCAACCACGTACAAATCTGCCGGCATCTTTCCACTGTATAGGTAAGTTGAACCCATTTCTCTTAACCGTTCTTGGAAGCGCCAGATGTTGTCATGGATAGAAGGTGCTTCGGTGACGGGGGTACTTGTGGCGAGGCGGGTGAGGAGGGCCGGTGGGAGATGTTGTGGCCGGGAGATAGTAGTGCGAGTCTTGGTAATGGCGGCATTGGATTGGTGGCGAGAAGGTGATAGAACGTTCCGGAGACTGCTGGTGCGTACTTGGAGTGAAGGACGACGGGGTGGTGTAGATTTGGTCTTGGTGACTGTGGTAGATGGGAGAGGGCGAGATAATGTAGTCGTCATTTTGAATGTGATTGAATGAGTAGTTTGGTTTGGTGAGTAGTGATGATGGTACTGGTGATGGGTGAGTCTCGTTATATAGTAGTTGTATTGATGATACAAGACAAGTCGTTATGAATGTTCAAGGAGATATTGAAGTTGTAATGAGCAGGACTTCGTTCGTACATATATAAAGTGACACAAAGAAATGAATCCGATATAAAGGTGATATAACTAACCACATTTAACTCCACTTCGGCGACCATCCAAAAAAGAAAATCCTTTGAAATATATATGCACCATTTCAGGAATAACCACACCACAGTAACCAACTAACGCAACCCCCTTCCACATCCCGGTCCCGAATCCCATCTTTCTTTGACGTTGACCCCCCCGCCTCAATCTCAATATTAAGCCGTCAAAGAAACACCACAAGGGAAAAAAGGACTCCCAGGCTAGACATGCCAACACACTGAAAAAAATGATAGACTGTCATGCAAAACAACACCTCATCGGGAGTATGACCCCCGTGTTCCGTACCCGGGGCCCATGGTTTATCGGGCTATGAGGGTACATCCAACTGCGTTTACGACGTTAGGAATCGTGAAGATTGCTCGTTTGTATCACATAGATCCGATATACATATGCAAGTTTGTACACACGTGTACCATATTGCTTCGTTGTCAATCCCCATGACACCACCATCACGATTCATCAATATAACAGGGCGAATCTTACACCCTTCTCCTCGTCGACGTTTCACCCTTCAAAGAAGAACCTTCACACCACGAATACGCCACTTCCCAATCCGGCAAACCGTCGCTAGCAAAAAAAGCAAAAAAACTTCTTTGTTCGAATCCTCCCCCTCTCATTCCTCAAAAAACTCACCCGCGCGACTAAGACTTCTGCCCTTTGACTTGCGGTTCGTTCCACCCTTTAGGTCGCCATGGCTTTGTCTTCTGTCTCTGGCACCGACGCGCTTTCACGGCGACATTTCTCACACTCTCAATTTAGACGCTAATACTTACTCGCTCATTGCTCAACTTTAAAAATGACCAAACTGGGAAATCTCTTCCGGTAATATCAGCACATGAACATCAACATCGCCTCACTATTATTCTATGAACCACGCCAACCCTAATCATGTGAATATCAAACAAAGAACAACCCTAGAATTGGTGTGACAGTAAGACATGCCTCTGCCTCCGCCTCACAATCCCGCCGTTATTTTGCGTGCGGAATCAAGCGCTAGCGGGTTTGGGCCTGAAGATATTCAATAAAAAGTTTGGCGATTGTGACAAGTTTCTTGAAGTGGTATTTGATGTGTAGAGGACGAAGGGATTGTGTGCGTAATTCACGGCTTTTCTCCATGTCCGAGGAGGAACACACTTCCGACCATGTCAGTGGCGTCTGTTACAGGGAGAAAATCAGCGATGGAAACAAATTCAAACGCACAGGGAAAGAGCTACTTAGTTAGAAGAGCTTCGGGACCGAAGAGAATATGTGTCTTTGACATTTCGACTTCCGAGTTGGGCCGGTTCTGCCGGGACGGCACAGGCAGATAGTAATAAAAGACTTGGCGAGGATGCTGAGCTGAGATGGAAATGTTATCCTAGCTTAAACTACCAACGTTACATATCGGATGGAAATGGACTGCCGTAGCGTGTTGGTGAATACGGGTTCTCCGAGTATGTGGTATTGACGTAATCAAGGCATTACTGCGGGATGAAGACGTTTACAAAAATAAATTCAAAGGAAGAAATCCTTCCCTAGTGTCCCCTTCCGCTGGGCCGTCACGGTGCGGAGAGTGATAACTCCGTTGCCGCTATCATGGCTTGTTACAGCGGAGTCATGGTACGGTATGAACCACAAGGCAGACTAAGCTGAGACCTCTCTTTGTCGGGGCGTCGGAAGGTTCCTTGTGGCAAGTTAGTGATTCCTGATGCATACCCACAAATATGTACAAACTAGGCAGTTCATCGTTCATGATGGTGACTAGACATGTGACATTTGCTGATCATCACAACTACACAACCCAACGATATCAAGTAACCATCAGTCAACAATTTCACATGTATATAGCCGGATACCGCGATAACATCTACATATGTAGATATCACCAACGCACTTGCCCGTTGTGTCGACGTGCTATCCAAGTTCCCACCACGATGGAAATACACTCATCTCCACTACAACCCACAGCCTTTGTCACATTCCAGTCCATCACATCAAACCCCTCCCTGACCCAAGTAACGGGCGACTTCTCAGCTCCCGCGACCTAGCTACCCCTTCTTGTCCTGTTCTCCGGTATTCTCTCTCTCGTAGAAGAGAAAAGAAACAGTCGGTACTTTTGCTCCTTGGAGTAAGCTCGTCACGCAAGAATCCCGTCGGCGATTCCCCTTAGCTCATCCATCATAACAACCGAAGAGATATCCCGATGGCAAAATCTTCCGATGCTGCCATTTCTTTGTTCAAAAAACGCATAAGCGAGGTGTCTAGGTAATGAATGTGACACCAGCCGAGGACCATGTAAGTGACGACCATTGTGGCGTCTTCAGCTCTCGCCACACGTACTTCTCGTTTGAGTCAAAGTGTGGCGCCGATAAGATAAGAGCTTATTTCCAAATAAGGTTATGGGACCCAGGTGCGTCAAACTAGAGCTACGATAGGCCAAAGTGTCTTTTGAGGCATGTTGAGTTATGTAGCTGTAAAGGAAGTTCAAGTAACACGGTATTTACCTACTGTCTTATTGGGTTATTGGGAAACTGAGTCGCTTGACCATCTTCTACGTTGTTTGCGGGGATTTTAAGATATTCAGTTGTTAATTCTTCATTTTTGTGCCTGTACTGCGCGTTTACCGCGTTTACTTTTTATATAAACTTACAAGTGTCTGGGTCACAGATACATCTTACACCCAACATGTCAACATCACCAGATGAAGTAGTCGACAAAGCGACGGAGTTTGTCGATCATTTGGAAGATGTCTCAGCAGAGAATATCGAAGCCTTGGCTGATGAAGCGGCCAAGAGGTTGAACTATAAGCTTCTGAAAGAAAGTTTCGTGTCAAATTTGACGGGAAGTTCTATTGGTGATATCAACATGGTCACTCTAGCTTCACCAGTAAGTCTCATTCTATAAGATCATATAACCAGCAACTAACACTCTCTAGTTATCCGGTGCTCTTTNAGTTTGTCGATCATTTGGAAGATGTCTCAGCAGAGAATATCGAAGCCTTGGCTGATGAAGCGGCCAAGAGGTTGAACTATAAGCTTCTGAAAGAAAGTTTCGTGTCAAATTTGACGGGAAGTTCTATCGGTGATATCAACATGGTCACTCTAGCTTCACCAGTAAGTCTCATTCTATAAGATCGTATAACTAGCAACTAACACTCTCTAGTTATCCGGTGCTCTTTGGGCTGCCTTACAATCTCGTCAAGGCTTCTTTGAGTCTTATGGTATCGTTCCCGCTCTCGCGGATTACATGATTAACATTGGCACTCTCCTCCTCTCGGTGACTCTCTATGCCGACCAGCCTATTCTACTTAACCTTGCCATCATCATCCCCATTGTCATTCTCCTCCTTACCCCTCGGGCGTCCTCTACCAAATCTAAGACACGCCCGGCATCTATCACCGGAAAGAAGAGAGACTCTAAAGATGTCACCTCAAAGAAAGATGCCCATGGTCTTGGTCTCAAGCCCTTCTTGACAATGTACCGTGGGTCTATGATGGCTTTGACGGTCATTGCTATTCTGGCGGTTGATTTCCGTATCTTCCCTAGACGATTCGCAAAAGTTGAGACGTGGGGTACGTCACTTATGGATCTTGGTGTTGGCTCGTTTGTTTTCTCCGCTGGTGTCGTTGGTGCACGTCCTATTCTGAAAGACCGCGCTACTGGTAAGCAGACTGGTGTTATCACTCGTGTTTTGTCGTCTCTTCGCCATGCTATCCCCCTTCTTGTTCTTGGGTTTATCCGTATGCTCAGTGTCAAGGGTCTGGAATATGCGGAGCATACGACGGAGTATGGCGTACACTGGAACTTCTTTTTCACTCTCGGTTTGCTCCCTCCATTCGTGGCTGCTAGTACTGCCGTGTACAAGATTGTCCCCTCATTTGCTGGACAAGCTCTGTTAATCTCTGGTGCCTACCAGGTTGCGTTGTCCTATACGCCTCTCCAGAACTACATCATCATGGCTGATCGGGTAGACTTGATCTCCAAGAACCGTGAGGGACTCTGTTCGTTCCTGGGCTACCTTTCTATTTTCCTTGCGGGTCAAGATATGGGAATGTGGGTTCTCCCTCGCTCTCTCAACATCCGCGGTCCTTCTACTCCGGCCACCCAGAGAAACTCCCTTCTCAAGCTCATGGCCGCTTGGTCTACCATCTGGGTTCTCCTCTACGTTATCACTAGCAATTACTACGGTCTTGCTATTCCTGTTTCTCGCCGCATGGCCAACCTCCCCTATGTCTTGTGGACTGCTGGATTCAATGCTGCTCAAATCATGGCCTGTTGCCTTGTGGAAACCTTCTTCTTCCCTCGTGCCCATAATGTTTCTGGTGATGCCCGGTTGGAGAAGGAGATACATGATCAAGCTACTAGTCGGTTATACCGGGCCATCAACCGTAATGGTCTTTTTGTTTTCTTGATTGCAAACTTACTCACGGGACTGGTCAACTTAACTGTGCCGACTCTGGAGGTTGGTAGAGAATTGGCACTCGGTATTCTTGTGTTGTACACTGGTGCTGTGTCAACGATTGCGTTGGTCTTGGATCACTACAACATCACCATCAAGTTATAAAGTAGCGGGGTATTTGACAGTGCAAATGCCAATATCGTAGTAGATAAGCTTGTCTAGACATACATACATACATATAGATACATTTACCAGTATCTCTCGTCCATCGTTCCACAGAAGCCCCGGTTCCACGTAACATCAACGTTTGGACATCTCACCACCATATATTTACCCGCAATCAAATCAACCCATACGCAAGGCCACCCGCTCACCCCGCGGTGAATACCACTCTATCACGGTAACCATGAACAGTTTGCTTGCTCGGACTATGTACGAAGTCCGGCCATGTTGTATCCAGTCGTTGTGTGAATTTGGCTAGTGTAAAGGGAACAAAACGAGACATGATAGGGCGAGACGTTGCCTTTTCGCTAGGGAGGTAATGGATAATTGATTGTTCACTTTGCCTTTAAGGTGCCTATATAGTGGCAATAGCTGACTCCCTTGAGGGATTGTACATAGGTACATTGATGGAGGTTTAGATTCACATGTTTCTGTATGTACCTGTGGCGAACAATTTCTTGAGTCGTATCCAACACAGCCGCATATGATCATTTTCTACGGATTCTCTTCACCGCTCCGCCTAAGGCTTCTAGATACCACTTACACAATTCAATACTACCAACAACACATTACATTGTCAGTCGTCTAATTGAGCAGCCCCACCCTCCCGCATTCCACACTCTAGTTCGCCTCCCTTACTTGCATGAAATCTAACAACCTGCATCATCCCCTCATTATATGCACCGTGGTGGGGTTTCCCAAGCCCTGGAATTGACCTTTCGAAAGTTTGGTGCCAAACCCGTTGCCATGGCCGTTCGGCCTTGCCACAAGGCGTAACAATGGGTGACTTGTTTGCGCTAACGCCCGGTGGGATTTCCAAGGCTTCTAGATGTTACGGGGCTCGCATGGAATGGTTTGGTGCATGCTACAACGGACGGCTCAATCGACCAACTTCACTCCGTTTATAAACCCTAAAGTGTCTTGGATTTGCCATCTATGCTGGTTAAACAACCTGTCAAGATACGAATCCAGCACACCCGACACCGTCCAATCTCGCTCTCGGTGCCTATCAACCTAGTTAATCCAACCCTCTCGTTTCTCGCCGTCCGTCCATTCTCTCATCCCTTCTCTAAAATCGTCCAAACCAACAAAAGCGACAGACCAACCCACCAACCACCCAACTCAAGCCCCTCGCTCGGCCATCCCATTAACCACACAAAACCCTGGCGCTATTCCCCTCTAGACCCTCGATTTCCAGGCTGCTCCTAGCACACCTAACGCGGTCCCCTCGGTTCTCCAAAGCCAGCCCGACTTACTTATCAAGGACCAGGTACCGGATTGGCTTGGTCCGTCAGTGAGCCCCGGTGAGCAGGAAAGGGGACTGGTGCAAAAAGCGCAGGTTTCTTGCTAGGAAAATGCCTTTATGTGCAACTTGTGAGGCTGGTGGAAGTTGATCGAAAGGTTTCCTGGGATGAATATGCCGTTACATGACGGGCCGGTATTTCTGAAAATCAAGACTTTTTCCTTAGTGGAAGTGGTTGGCCCGGTTATCAAGCGTCCCTTTATTCGAACACCATCCTAACCTCAAAACAAACCAATTCAATCTAAAAAAAACACAAAGGATGCTTTAAGCCCGCTGTCANCAGGTTTCTTGCTAGGAAAATGCCTTTATGTGCAACTTGTGAGGCTGGTGGAAGTTGATCGAAAGGTTTCCTGGGATGAATATGCCGTTACATGACGGGCCGGTATTTCTGAAAATCAAGACTTTTTTTCCTTAGTGGAAGTGGTTGGCCCGGTTATAAAGCGTCCCTTTATTCGAACTCCATCCTAACCTCTAAAACAAACCAATTCAATCTAAAAAAACACAAAGGATGCTTTAAGCCCGCTGTCATCATAGCTACTGTTACATTCAGACCAACATCCGTTGCTTTGGCACTTCCCTTAAATCTCCTTGCAACGCCCGAGATCCTCTACAGGGTGGAATATGCAACAATCCCGCGACGCACTTACAGGTTTTATGCTCTATCAAAGTCGAAGCGTGCGACAAGTTAATCCACGGTCCATAATCGAGGATAATCCTGGTCTAACCAGAGCCGACATGTTTGGACGGTTTAGGACATGTCACTGAAAGAAAGAAAAACGTTGTCTAACTGTTGTTCTATATTCGTTTTTCTTTTGTCGAAACGTCATATCACTGTTTATGAATGTTTTGTCTCTGGATTAAAGTGATACCCAACAGGCACGATCATTCAGGGATGCTGTGGGCGCTTATCCCGCGTCGAATATGCGGTATCTTGGCGCACAAATTACATTGATATCATATGCAGCCAATACCCGTCTTCAAAGGGACTTGATATGCCGTAGTCAACGGGTAGCAGCATCAGTGACGCCTCGTATAATTATAGCCCCGGTGCAAAGTTCCCCATCCCACAAATATGACATCAACAGGGACATATGTACATACTTCTGTATCGTCGCCTCTCCACAAAAAGACCACCAGAGTCCGTAAGAGGAAAATCCGGATTCCCCAGATCTGACATTCTGTGTCATGACGGCTGGTTTCAAGGGACCAGGTGGCTTATGAGAGGGGCGCAAACTGACCTGTGAGCAATCGCCATCACAAGATGTATCGGAGCCTATATTGAAGGAGGGCTGAATTTGCGGACTAAGGATGTTGGTCAACTGACGGCTTGTGATCGTGGGTAACCCTGATTTGTTGAGGCTGGAGAACAATAGTGTGTGATGATTCCATAAAGTGGAAATGATGATTGGAAATACATGGGTTTTCATCGATGACTTCATCATGACAACATTTTGTTGTTCCAGCTGATGTCAATGTTAGGGTTAATGCTAGTTCAACCCCGGAAATTCAAGGTTCATGGCTGGTTTGTCACATTAAGGACGCGTTGACTAGTGAATCTCATGCTGTAAAGGGATTGGCTTAACCTGGAATCAGCGGCCCTAAGGGCGCCCGGAGATGACGAAGAAACAGGCAAGTAACGCAGCTGATCATTGACTTATGGGGGGGGCTTTGAAGTTGAGCATGAATCCCTTTGGTCCTGGCAGTTTATGCTAGAATCGTACATTGGGAGTACCAAAGATGTAGTAATCTGCAGGTTGGGCGCTATCTGCAGAGACAGGACGCAAGATCAGCAGGACTGAGCTGGTTATTGGAGATCCTAAATTCATGGCTTTGTGAGAGGAAATGTCGGTTCAGAGGCGATCGTGACATGGACGGCAGTCACTGCAGGAACATGGCCTCTGATTTTTTTGGTTGTGCTGGTTGATGTTGTTGATGGTTATATTGTGTTAGTAAATGGTGCACATGTGCACTTTTTAGACAAACTTGAAAGGTGGCACTCCGGAGACTCGTCTCGTGAGATGAATGTGTTGACAAAGGGACGCCGGAAACAGTTGGCTACACCGGGCGGCAACGAGGTTTAGTTTGAGAAGCCACTACGACGTTGGAGATCAAAGAAAGTATGTAAACGTCATTTATCAGTTTTATCACTTATCCCGCGCGTTGTTGGATTAGTAAAGGCCAAGCGGGCGGCCAATTGAGGTTACAGCGCATGGAATAGTTAATAACAGCTACTATGGATTTACTGCCGTGGCCTGTGGGCGATAATCTGATATGGCGGGCATCACAACCGGCGCGTATCCAAACGTGGTCAATCTAGATATTGACATGTGTATGTATATAGAGTGATATAAAGTAACCATAACAAAGAAAGAGACATCTGCAAGCTGCAAGCGTACCAGCTACCTCATGCACTATTTTGTGACATTTTCTGTGTTATTGTACGACATAAGAAATACAATGGATGAGAGATATGCGCAAATCCTGATTCATCTTAGTTTGGCCCCAAGGAAGCCCAAGGAAGCTCTAGTGTTTAACCCTTTCAATGAGTCTCCCTTAACCGGCGATTATCACCAAAATCAAAAGCCCTTTGAAAACCCGAATTACAAGTTTAACAGAGAGAAAAACCCGAACAAGATGGGATCAGATTTGTTTGATNGCAAATCCTGATTCATCTTAGTTTGGCCCCAAGGAAGCCCAAGGAAGCTCTAGTGTTTAACCCTTTCAATGAGTCTCCCTTAACCGGCGATTATCACCAAAATCAAAAGCCCTTTGAAAACCCGAATCATAAGTTTAACAGAGAGAAAACCCGAACAAGATGGGATCAGATTTGTTTGATCTGCTTCTATCGTGTGTATGTAGCTTTCTGTAAATTTTTCTTTGTTTCCGTCTGGCGAATAGCCGAAACCACTGTCGACCGTCTAATATCCCGCTGCTTGCATGTGCTTGTGCTCTCACAAATATCGGGTTGTTTGTCGTTGATTTTTGGTTTGTTGTTCACACGGGGGCCCTAAGCAACGACTAATCATTTGTGGCCTAGCTTCAACACTCTGATTTCTTTCCTAGACTATTTGTTAGGCCTTGTCTACCAGTCTCTTTCCTCTGTTGCCCCTGAGCGCGGGTTGATCCCAGAATCATATGCGATAGGCTTGTCACAGCGCATTGAATTCGTCTTTGATCATTTGTCGTTGTAAAAATCGCGCGCAAATGTCTATCAAAAACTAAAGCAATTCCTATTCACCGTCTTTAGTATAGGCCCATCCCGATAGAGAACACCCTCTGTTTATCGGAACATTATCATCGCTTCTAGAAAAGAGCCAATTCCGTAGGCGTCGCACTACCGACTCCTTTATCCTGCCAATTCGCTCCATGTTCCGCCATTGATTCGGTCAAGCTTGTCTCACTTTGGCGTCGTTTTTGTAAAGCCAAGCTGCTTTAGCGCCGGGTCCGAAGCTCTTGTCGGTTAATATAATCAACCGTTAGTAAGGCATTTGGAACGTCCAACCACGATAGCTTCCAATCTTCCAAATCTCTTTCCATCCAAGCGAGCGGTTGTCCGCGCCCTATGCATTGTTTAAAGTGTGGAATTTAATGCTGTAATTGGTCTTCTGGTATGTACGGAAACCCACTATCTGCATGTCGTCCCGCGCTGCATTACCAAAGTCGCCCGCTGAAGCGCCTGATCTAATAGGCGCTGTTGTTTGGCTTTAATCTAAAGCCTGTCTTCTTTTGCCTCGACCATCAACTACAACCTCCCGTGCTGCATGATTTGGACGCGGTGCTGTGCTTTTAGTGCTCACAGCTTTCTAGACAGGCTCTTTTGGCCTGCTTCCCGAGCCCAAGCTTTTGCTCAAAGTGGCTGGACCCCTTTGCGGTGCATCCACTTCTTCTACACATCATCCTGCTTTTCTCACTCTCGTCTGCCTATCCCCTTGTCACAGACTCACTTAAAACACGCTTTTATCGTACAATAGACTGAACGGACGCGCAGACTACAATTTGGTGTTCCCTTTCATCTGACTTCTTGCAAATTATAGGGCACGTTTACTTTCTAGTTGGTAACTACTGCGACTGAACGACCACCACATTCTTTTCTGCTTTCTTCTGCTGCTGTCTTGTACTTCTATTCTTTTACTCGATTAATTCTTTTCCTCTTTTTCTTTTTTCGATTGACCCTGCACTACAACCTCGACTCCTTCGACATTGATTCCTTTTTGCCATCGCTTCTTCCCTTTTGATAATCAAAACAAAGCTTGCTTGCCATTGTGTACTCTGGACCAGATTTCAAAACCATCTCGACTGAAAAACGACCAAATCTTGACATTCAAGTTTATATTCGACAATCCGGACCAACCTTGTCTTTAGCCCCTTCACAACTGGACAACTACCTGCCTCGTTTTTATACCAGAGCGAATCTTCTTTTCCTCTTTCTCTTTCTCGCTCCCTATCCTTGATTCAATACCGTCACCACGACCTCCCGCTTGGACCAGGAAATGCCCAGGACCAGATAATTCTGACCCCAGCCTCGTCCCACCCTGGTTCCGCAGAACCTGTTTACCACCTTAATTTCTCGTGCGTTCAGGTCCGGAGGTGACAAACTCACATTCTTTTTTCTGCAAATACAATAGCATGGCATCGAAAACTGTCGTCGCGAGCCCCATTGCTCTCCCTTCGACCACACCTTCAGACTTTTCTTACCAACCCTCCACCACTTCTAATAACAGACGCTCCGGCGTGCCGCCGGTAGCTCCTCCTCGTACATCGTCCACATATCAATCGGGAATTGACGGAATGAGCGCGTCAGCTGTCGCCAATTCGCACGCTGCTTCGCAGAGCACTGCCACCATGGGTCAGCCCCACGGTGCCTCCCGCTCCCGGCGCTCCACACAAGAGCAACCTCCTCGCAGCAGCGGAAACGGCGCATATTCAGGACAGCAACAACAATACTCGTCGCACTCGCATTCACAATCACAATCGCATGGCTCCTCTCGCCACCAGAGCACTCCGTCGACATCAAGCCGTCGCGCCCCAGAACAGTCGAGTCAATCCAACAGAGCACCAGAAGCGCGCACACAGGAGCCTCTTCTTTCTGCTGACCAGATCGCCGACTCAGATATCGCGAATCCTGCTGCCTCTAGCGTAATGAGCGAAGACCAGACAAACGGTCAGCGCAGCAACGGCCGCAGCGGAGGCCGTAACACGGCGAGAAATGCCGCAAGCAATGCTAAGCGCGATAAAAATACCAAATTCCACAATTATATTCTGGGTAATGTAATTGGTGAGGGTGAGTTTGGTAAAGTGAGACTGGGATGGAAGCAAAGCGATCCCAACCAGGTTAGTGAATTACCCATTTTCTCCCACAACATCAATTGCGCGCTAACACAGCTGTCAATTCTAGTCCCAAGTTGCCATCAAGATCATCAAAAAGGAGAGTCTCGGCAACAATCCGAATAGACTCGCTAAAATCCACCGCGAGGTTAATATTTTGCGCGGCCTTCAGCACTCTAACATTGTTCGTCTGTATGATATGATCAGTGATGACAGCCGAATCGGTATTGTTCTCGAGTATGCCTCCGGTGGCGAATTATTTGATTACATTCTTCGCCACAGATACCTCAAGGACAACAACGCCAAGCGGTTGTTTGCTCAGTTGATTTCGGGTGTTGGCTATCTTCACAAGAAGGGCATTGTTCACCGTGATTTAAAATTGGAGAACTTGCTGCTTGATCGTAACAAGAACATCATCATCACGGATTTTGGTTTCGCCAACACTTTCGACTCGGACGATGTTCTCACAGAAATTGAAGAGGACCACTTAGCTGACAAGGACTATGTCAAGAACAAAGCCCTTGACCGCATTAAGACGAACGGCCACCGCCGAGGCGATCTGATGCAGACTAGCTGTGGTAGTCCTTGTTACGCTGCACCTGAACTGGTCGTTAGTGACTGCTTATACACTGGTCGTAAGGTCGATGTTTGGAGTTGCGGTGTCATTCTTTACGCCATGCTTGCTGGTTATCTTCCCTTTGACGATGATCCGGCGAACCCCGAGGGTGACAACATCAACTTGCTGTACAAGTATATTGTTAACACCACACTTACTTTCCCCGAGTATGTGTCACCCCATGCCCGCGATCTTCTGAGAAGAATTTTGGTTCCCGACCCACGCAAGAGAGCCGATCTGTTTGAGGTTGCTCGTCATTCGTGGCTCAGCGATTATGAGGGTGCTGTAGCTTGGATTACTAGTAACACTACATCTCCTTCCGAGGTCCAGGAGGGTTCCAAGTTGCCCGCCGACGAGGTTCCAGGTGTTTCTCGCAGTGCTTCTGTCCGCGAGCCCTCCAAGCGGTCGCACCCGCCAGTTGTTGGTGGCCTCTCACACAAGAGCAATGCCGAAGCTGATGCCGAGGCTGCCAGCAAGGCCGCCAAGCGGCGTACTGTCCAGGTTGAGTATGTTGCTCCCTCTACACAGACTACCCGCGAACGCCCCGAGTATGCTGTGGCCTCTCCCCCCAGTTCCAGCAAGCCTGCTCCTACTGCGGCTTCTGTTGTTTC